>WBNH01001420.1:502486-623383 GCA_013401255.1 Urocolius indicus
GCGCTGCGCTACGGCGCCGCCGCGCAGCCTGCCCCAGCCGCCGCCGCCGCAGCAGCGGCCCCGCACCTCGCCCCAGCGGCGGGGCGGTGGATGCCGAGCCCGCCTCACCCCGGCAGTCAGCGGGGCAGCTGTCCTGCGGAGGAGCTTCTCGGACCCGGATCAGCGCGCTCGCATAGATACGGGGATACACGGGCGCACATCGGCAAACACACACACACCCACACACGCCCGCCCGCCCGGGGCTGGGGGGGGGGGCAAGCCGAAGATGCTGCAGCTGGGCAGGGTCAGGACCTTGCGGTGAAGCCCGGGGCCGTAGCTCGGCCCCCCCCCCCCCCCCCGCGGCGGGGGGGGGGGGGGGGGCCACCCCGACACCCCCCCCCCGCGCAAAGCCCCGCCCTCTCCTGGAAGCCCCGGCGCCCCCCCCCCCCCCCCCCGGGGGGGGGGGGGGGGGGCCACCCCGACACCCCCCCCCCGCGCAAAGCCCCGCCCTCTCCTGGAAGCCCCGGCGCCCCCCCCCCCCCCCCCCGGGGGGGGGGGGGGGGGGCCACCCCGACACCCCCCCCCCGCGCAAAGCCCCGCCCTCTCCTGGAAGCCCCGGCGCCCCCCCCCCCCCCCCCCGGGGGGGGGGGGGGGGGGCCACCCCGACACCCCCCCCCCGCGCAAAGCCCCGCCCTCTCCTGGAAGCCCCGGCGCCCCCCCCCCCCCCCCCCGGGGGGGGGGGGGGGGGGCCACCCCGACACCCCCCCCCCGCGCAAAGCCCCGCCCTCTCCTGGAAGCCCCGGCGCCCCCCCCCCCCCCCCCCGGGGGGGGGGGGGGGGGGCCACCCCGACACCCCCCCCCCGCGCAAAGCCCCGCCCTCTCCTGGAAGCCCCGGCGCCCCCCCCCCCCCCCCCCGGGGGGGGGGGGGGGGGGCCACCCCGACACCCCCCCCCCGCGCAAAGCCCCGCCCTCTCCTGGAAGCCCCGGCGCCCCCCCCCCCCCCCCCCGGGGGGGGGGGGGGGGGGCCACCCCGACACCCCCCCCCCGCGCAAAGCCCCGCCCTCTCCTGGAAGCCCCGGCGCCCCCCCCCCCCCCCCCCGGGGGGGGGGGGGGGGGGCCACCCCGACACCCCCCCCCCGCGCAAAGCCCCGCCCTCTCCTGGAAGCCCCGGCGCCCCCCCCCCCCCCCCCCGGGGGGGGGGGGGGGGGGCCACCCCGACACCCCCCCCCCGCGCAAAGCCCCGCCCTCTCCTGGAAGCCCCGGCGCCCCCCCCCCCCCCCCCCGGGGGGGGGGGGGGGGGGCCACCCCGACACCCCCCCCCCGCGCAAAGCCCCGCCCTCTCCTGGAAGCCCCGGCGCCCCCCCCCCCCCCCCCCGGGGGGGGGGGGGGGGGGCCACCCCGACACCCCCCCCCCGCGCAAAGCCCCGCCCTCTCCTGGAAGCCCCGGCGCCCCCCCCCCCCCCCCCCGGGGGGGGGGGGGGGGGGCCACCCCGACACCCCCCCCCCGCGCAAAGCCCCGCCCTCTCCTGGAAGCCCCGGCGCCCCCCCCCCCCCCCCCCGGGGGGGGGGGGGGGGGGCAAGCCGAAGATGCTGCAGCTGGGCAAGGTCAGGACCTTGCGGTGAAGCCCGGGGCCGTAGCTCGCCCCCCCCCCCCCTTCCCCTTCTTCATTCTTGCCTAGCGGGCTGAGGATTTGCTGTTGGATTTTGGTTTATGTTTGGGAGAAGGCAGGCGGAATCGGCGCCGATCGGTGAGTACGACAGGCACAGTAATGGTGCCAGGTTCCCCCCCCCACACACCCTTCATGCTTGCGTGGTATTTCGTCTTGGTGCGGGCTCCTGCGCTGCTCCTCTCGGCGAGGCAGCCGGGCTGGGTTGGGCTTGCTGAGAGCTGCGTTTGTGCCTTTAGCAGAGAGGTAACAAAGTGCGTTATTTTCTCTTGTTTCTTTCTCCCACGCCATCTCCCTCCCCCCCCATCTCTTTCCTCCCTTTCTACGTTAGTCGTTGCTTATGTAGGGCATCCTCGGCACCGTGTCTCCCTGCGCCTTGCACTAATGTTCTCGTTACGGCAGCGAAGTCGTGAGCCGAGGATGAGGAAGGAAGGGGCTCGGGGACCCGCAGGCAGGGGCAGTGCCCGGCCCTGCGTGGAGCCCGGGCGGGATGTGCCGGCGCGATTGCTCGGGCCCAGGGGCGGCTCCGAGCGGCGGCTGCTCCCTGTCTATGTGTGTGCGTGTATCTGTGTGTGCGTGTGTCCGTGTGCTGCGAGGAAGGGGGGAGGTGGGGGTGTTCTTCCTTTGAAGCCACCGTCTGCGAAATCAGTGTTCGAGGAGCGAGCGGAGAGGGATGGGGAGGGGAGCCTGCGATGTGCGCTGTGATGTTTCGTTGATCTATATTTATGGCCGAAAGGAAAGATGCTTTTCTTTCCTTTACCCTTTACCTTACTCTTATTCTGGTGTGTAATGTGCTTGCATCGATTGGTCAAAGCGTTAGCTTCAGCTGAATCAAGTCACCACAGAGGAGGTGCAGCAGCAGCACAAGCAGAACATGCAATACACAAATTCATCTGGTTGGGAACCTTGGAGAGAAATTTAAAAAGCATCAAATCCTGAAGAGGGATCGTTTTAGAAACCATGTTAAATAGCCCCTGGAAGTGAAAGACTGGAATTCCATGGTAGACTGCAATATAGCATCTTTTGCAGAGACATTTTCTTTCTCGTACTTTTAAGTGTTAGGGTGTGCTTTGTTTGGATGCAAGGTGTTGTGATTAACCCTATGCATTACAGAAAAACATCCCAAACTTGAAGAAAATATTTAAAAATGCATAAGCTCCTTTATTAAACACCCAGCTGTTAACTTTATCAGCTGTGGTAGCTGACATTCATGCTCCTTAAAACATGTATCCCTTTGGATTGGCCAAAACAAGACAAAGTTAAAACTTCACGTTGCAGGTTTATTTTTCAGTCTGGAGAGAGAGTCTGAATGTAAAGTGGAAACAGTGAATCGGCCTGAGTTGTGGGCTGTAGCAAACCTCTCCATGGGGTATGTAAAGTGCCTCAAGATACTGAGACAACTACTCAGAAATGTATGGAGTTTATGTAAATCTGTTGTAAGCTTTTGCAAAATTGAGAGAAGGGAAAATACCTTTGTCATCCCATATTTAAGGATGTATTCATTTGATCTTAAAGAATGAACTGATTACCTCATGTAGGCTGAGTTGGTGTTTCTCAACAGCCTAGTTAGTTGGGTCAGTTTATTAATGACAATAGTGTGAGGGAGTTATGTGCAGACCTCCAGAGCAAGCTGCTGCATGTCCTACTTGTGGGCCTCAGAGATTCACCTGGCTTTGGGGCTTTTTGTCAGCCTAGGTACCTTTACACAAGTTTCCTGGGGAGGAGCCCTGACTCTAAACCCAAACCACCTAGGAAGGCTATGATATGTAAGCAAAACTTGGAGATTCTATGATGATCAGTTACTATTGTAAGACTAACTCTGAGCCAAGTTGGTGAAGCTGTCTCTTTTTCAATCAGTCTGTGAGTGACTAGACTCTTTGAGAGCCTTGACTGACTATTGTCTTGCATCCTGCAGAGTCGTGGTGAGCTTGCAGTAGATCATCTTCATTAGTAAGAAGTTGATTAATGGTTTAGGACTGTGTTGGATGTGATTATGCTGAATGTTGTAGTATCGAAACAGGAGATTGCATCTTGATCACGTTGCTCAGATGGCTTTTGCAGTCTGTTACATAAGAGAGGCTTGAAAATAACCCCCCAGAGTAGCGGGCTGTGCTGTGTATACGTATCAAAGGAAGTACCTCCTAAAGCTTCTGGTAGGAAGCAAAGTCTTTATTTCAATTGCATGACTTTATGTGGACTATAAGAAAGATGCCTTTGGGAGAGAACTCGAGCTATGGTGCTGTTTTTCAGGTACCTTAATGGTCATTAGAAGCAATAAATAGCTCATTGATGACACAAGCTTGTGACTTTTGATGTGGGTTTTTTTTTTTTTAATAATGCTACTCAAATAATTTAATCCTCACATAATGAACTCTGACAGACGGCTGCACAAAATAGAAATAGTGGCAACTAAAAAAAGATGTTTGCATAATTCTGATTTGCATAATTTACCTTTGCTGATGGGTAGTATCAATTTAATGGCTGTGATTCGGTGTTAAGTATTTGTTTCTCAAGACACATGTAAAATAAACGTCTGCTATAAATGAAGTGCCAAAGCAGTTTATTTTTAAGAGTTTTAAGAAATGCATTTTTAGGTGGAGCTGTAGATTGGCATGTAAATGGAGCAGATAACAGAAGCAGCAGAACTCATGAGTGTTAAATTTTGCACTAGATTTCAAATGCATTTTCTATTTCATGGTTCAGTATGATATGACTTCTTTTTTATAGAGCTTATCACTTCTGGAAGTTCCAGTATTTCTTTGTTAGATATACATTTCAACAATTCCTAGAAGCGACTGTTTATAGGAGTATCAACAAGATAAGGAAAATATTGTTACAGTACTTTTTACTGAAATAGGTACTTGTGGTTTTGATGTTTATTGATTGTGCTTGTAAGTCATGAAGAGTTTGATATTTCAGGTTACAGCCGAGGTTTGACAAAAATGAAATTGATTGTTTCTTCCCTTTGAAGGTCTCAGTAAGATCTTATTACAGGATGAATTTTGGATGCTTACTTAACTATACAATATGAAATTTATCAGGCTAATTATTAATAATATACAAGTAAATGATAAAGTTTGATGGAGGAAGTGGTTTTCAATATGGTGCATTTATTTTTTTAAACAGCAGAATGACTCTCAAAGAGGACTAAAGCACATTTGAGTTTAAAGAGGCGATTGATTTATTTTTTCTTTGTAATGACAAAAGTCATTACACCTGAAAAAACATTATTTCGCTGACTTCTTTTTTTTTTTTTTTTTTTATGGGAGCATGATGGGAAAAGTTATTTTTCTTACATCAACAGGAAGCCTCAAAACAGACAGGTGTGCACTCCTCTGCTCACACATTATAGAACCACAAGACCCTTTGTCTAATGGCTCTTCTGTAGTTTGGCTTACTTGGAAAGAAGTCTGAACGCAGCATGACACACTGAAGCAATTTCTTCTGTCTTCATGGGATGTGCTAATATGGTGTCATGAATGGGTTGTAAAAGCAGATTGCCTGACCAGATTCTCTGGCAGTAAGATGGACAAACTGTAAGTTCAATAAAATTGAAAAGGAAATACGATATCTGTTTATATGTAAACTGATAGCTCTGTTAATACATATTATTTTTATTCTTGTCTTAGTTGCCAGTTTAGTATAAAACTAAGGAATACAGAACCATCTCATTATCCATGAGAGCAAACATTTAATATTTGTTTAAATTGCTCTTGGCATGCTAACTTCTAGTGCATCCTACTGGCTCTTAATCAGCCTGTTCTACTTTACAAAATTCAATTACGGTAATAAGCAATAGTTTCGAGAGATGAATCCTGGAAGAGCAGGTATTATCTGGTCCTTTTGGCCACTGCCTATTTTATTGAAGTTTGTGAGGGGGAAAAAAAACCCAACAAAACCAGGCTTCTAATGAAACTTTAAAACTTAGTTCTTCTCAGACCTGCCAAAAAGCTGGTAACTTTCAAAAATTCTTTGTAAAATGACCCTGTTTTATGTTACATTTTATTATCATTTATTGCATTAACCAGAATAATTCTACTGTATAACTAACCATTATTTCCACTTGTTTGCATTCATTTTGAGGAGCTACAAATATGTAGAGTCCACTTTGAATAGTAACACCTAAAATCAAGATCATCTGAGAACTGAAGTGGCTTTCCATAAAAGATTCTTTAGGGGAAGATTTTGCATTTCCCCCCCATTTCTTCTACCTTTTCCTCCCCCTTCCTCCTTTTTCTTTTCTTTCCAAGTTTGCAAGTGATTTCCTCATCTCCAAAAAATCTTCACAGTACGGCAATTTCCTCTTGGTCAAGAAAATGACTTTTGGAAACAACCATTAAAACTTCTTTTTTCCCTGTTTAGTGTGACATAAACATATTCCTTTTTTTTTCAGATATAAGTATATTCTTTTGTTCCAGCATAGTCAATTATTGTTCAATTAAGCAGCACGAGAATATCTCTTTAAAGCTGAGTTTTTGAGGACAGCTGAATGAAATTAGGCAGGTAAACAGGTGTTCATATGGGGTTCTTAAACTCATTGGATGAGACTTAACTGTTGCATATTCATTTCTATCGGCTTAATTTATTTTACATTACTAAGATGTCTGGGGAAGAAATGGTTAGAAATAAGTTTCAGTGTGGTGGTAGAAAATTGCTGCGCCTTTTAGTACCACTAAAAATGGCACAGCATTGGATCTGGAGGTGCACATTCAGTGAAAAGCAGAATGAGAAGGCAATAGACTAGGTCACTGTACTGTTATCTAAGGAAACAGCAGCTTAAAGGTTTTCTTCAATGGAAATGGCTCAAGGTTAGACATAGAAAGCTTGCCTGGGCAAACCTTGATGTTCTAGAGAAACAGAGAGTTCTTTAAGTAAGCAGATACCTGAAGGCCTTCTTAACACCATCTCATTCTCACATATTTCTTTCAATTCAATTTCAGGACAGCTTTTGAACACACCTAATGACATCACCTCATTTCTGAATAGTGTCATAGCTCTGAAAGTGAGATTCTGTGTGATCTGAAACTGAAGACTCACGGGAAGTGAGAGTTGGGCTTCTAAATGGTAGTAGATGCTAAATACAGAGTAGGTAATCTAGTGAATTCTTACAAATCAAAATCTAGGTCAGTCCATGAGCACTTAACAAATTTTAACGAAACAATGAGTCATATTTGACTCCTTCTGAATATTTCTCATGAAGTACCTGTATCTTTGATCCACATGATGGTAACCTGAACCTTCAGTTCAGTGCATAATCTTGTCTGACCTAGTGTGTTTAGAAATGGTAGTGAATAGAACAAAAAAACCTTCAAGTATTTTTTAAAGTGTTTATGCTTTAATGGAAGGTTGACAGTAATTGATGAATTGCATAATTTTTGCTAAAGGTAAAGTTTATTTCACTCTGGGGAAAAACAGTGTTTGTAATCTGGCACAGACCTCATTAAGAATTAACTGCTACCCATGCCTTACTTTACTGACAGCATAGAGCATCCTGTATTTGAATGCATAGAAGATATGCAGCACCATTTCTTCTTTTTCTCTGGTATAAATATGATGGTTTTGAAAAAGATTGTGTAGGTTCACAAGTACATATTTTTAGTTGGAAGTGTTTCTGACAAGCTTGGCAGCTTATTGCACTTATTCTCCTCTCTGACTTCTGTTGTCTTCACTGAGAACAATTAAAGTATTGCACAGAACATCAACGGCCTTGGGGGACTCTGACTTTAATCTCTTCAAAGAAGGATGGACAGGTTGATCTTAGAAACCTGTGTTACTAATCAAAGAGTAAACTTAGAATCACAAGTTCTGAGAACTGGCAGAGGAAACAGAGTTGTGGTAACCAGAAATATCTTTCATGTAAATGGGAACATTAAGCAGAAGCCATAGTATATCTGGGAAGCCTAATGCACTGATCTGTTAAGCAATTGGTTAATGCTACCAAGCAAATAGGTCTTTTTAATATGTGTAATTATACGTGTTTTCAATAAAAACAAATTCCAAGGCATATATTTCTGGTGAAATTAGGGAAGTTTGTTAGCCTCTGAGTGTTTCCATTGGGATCAGTGCTGACTGTCCTAATGAGCACTCAAAGGATCAATAATAACACTAATTTCAAAAAGGAACATTGCCTTATATTCCATGTTACCTTATGTAGTAGATCTGTGCAGCAACCGCTTGATGTGGATGAAATGCAAAGGTATGGTGTAAAACTTAATCTTTACATCTCTTCTTTGCCTTTTTGTGGTTGATCAGTTACCTTTAGTGTTCCATCTCCGTAAATACCTTTTAATTAAAGTAGCCAAGACTAATCAGCTTTGTAATTCTTACTTTCCTAAGTGTAGGAGCTATAGTGCATATATAGTTCCTGCTGCCTTTCCTTTTTCTCCAGTCTGTTTGAAGATATGTAGTTTTTTTATAGTGAGTAATAAATATTTCTTCTGTTTCATGTGCATTAGTATAAAAAAGCTTAAATTGAGCCAAGAATGTACCTGGTTTTGAGTGGTAAACACAGAATTCTGAGCTTTGATCATGTGCTTTGAGTTTAGCTTAAAATGGCTAAAACTGTGCACAGTTAGATTAAGTAAAGCAGGTTCAGTTTGATTTCCAGTGTAAGATTTCTTTCCTATTATTTCATTTTTTTTTAGTAGCAAGTGCAATATTAGTATTTGGGGATTATGTTATACATGACAATTCTAGCTGAGTGCCGCATAAACTTGACCTGCTTTTAGGACTTCAGGACATCATAGATTTGTTGAGATCTGGCATCTCTGTGTGACCTTCTGAACATGCTGATGTCATGCGATTGAAAAGCCTGCAAGGCAAAGTGACTTCAGAGAACCTGATTTTTCTGTTTGTGTATGAAATATCTCTATATATTCACTCAAAACAAAGTGGCTGGTGAGGGGGAGTGGAGGCTTCCTCTATGAAATTGTTCTTTCCACTGGAGTCTTCAGGCTGACATGGCTGATGGATTATTCTATCTGAGACTCTCTCAGCATGGTCTTCTCTCTAAAAATATCCAGCAAAGCAGCTACTTGGCTTTTGATCAGTTGTGATAACAATGTTTCAGGTCCCCAGTGATAGATTATTGGTGATCTATTGACAGAACAGACTTGGAGCAATGATGCTTGTCAAGGAGGCAAAGACTCAGTGGTATAAATTGCTTTTGCATTTGCTTGTGGGTTTTGAGTTGGGTTTTTTTTGGTGGGGCTTTTTTTATGTGTGTGTATAAAGTCCAAAGCAGAGAAAGAGATCTGAGATACTGTTAATAGCAAACCAAAGAAAAGGCTAGGGGAAGAAGAAAGGGACAAGGAGACAGACTGGAAGGTACAATTGCTGTGTTGTCAATCAGCAGGGAAGATACTAATGCAGTCTTTCAATACAGATGGTTGAGCCAGCCTGGTGATTTCTAGCAAATAGTTTTAGAAATACATTTTCAGGAGTGGTTATTAACAAAAGTATCTTGCATAGATATAATAAGCAGAACACAATTTGAATGTGTTTCAGAAATGCATATGTGCACATGTTCTACTCGTGTGCTTGAAGCAGGTATGGAATTAGTTGCACCTGTGTCAGATGTTAAAATTCCTCCCTTGCATGTGTGTAGCATAAGTTATGTATTAACCTCAAAAGCAATATAATTTTGTATTTTCCCCCAGGCAAAACTCAATTGCACTCTTGTGGAATTTCCTAACAAATCCAGCTGATTCACCAGGAGACCTATGCTTTGTAAGATGTACCTGAGTAAAAAAGGTTTTTTGTCTTTGTTAACCTTCTGTAACTCGGCTCTTCAATAATTCCTCAATCTAATGTTTGTTGTGACAAAGTTGTGGGTGGCTTGCTTTTGGTTTTGGTTTGAGAGGTTTTATTGTTTGGTTGGTTTTTTTTGTTATTGTTATTTTCAATTGGTTTTTGTTTGAGTGTTTTTGTGTTTTTTGAGGAATGTTTGGATTTTTTTAAGGGTTTGCATTTTTGTTTAAAGAAAATTACAGGTTTCACAGCATTACCTTAAAGTAGGCAGGATGAGTAATCTCAGTATTAGTTCATAGGTCTTATACTTGAGAATTCTCAAGTTTTGCCATACTGACTTAAATGATTTTTTTGTTTGTTTTTCAGATTTATATAAATTCTAGGTAGGGAAAAAAAAATGGTGGAGGAGAAGTAAAAAGAGGGGGGGAAAAGTGTGAGTACTGGTTTCTTCGGCTGACTTGTCTTATGGATATATCCCTTCGTGACATGTAGAGCAGTATAGTTCTGAAAGTATAAGGTATTTTACCTGATGCTGTAGTAAGCTTGTCAATAAATGGGATTGCTCTCTAGAAAGTTGTAGTGACCTCTGAATGAAGTAACTAAGTTTAGGGAAATATGTGTTCTTGGGAACAAAGCAATTTTTTCTCCCCGTCTTGCTGTTTTTCAATTTACTTGTAACATATTTAGCATGCCTTCAGTAAAGTACCAGATCTGTAATAAAGAAGTAAGGACTCATGACTTAGAAAGTGCTTAATATTTTTATAATAGCATTTAAGTATCTATGTTTTCCAAATTCTTTTCTAATACATATTTTTTTAAACGTGGCCTTTTGGTTCTACTTTGATTTAATAACTACATAGTTTTGGCAGATGTCCAAAACCAAAGGATTTCTTTGTCACATGATTTTATTTAGGAATGTCTAATTTGTGGTGCTGTGCAGAATAGTCATGTTTTTGCTTAACAAAAGAAAATGAATGGTTGGTATGAAACAACTGAGTTGTCCAGAAGGAATGGCATAAGGGGGAAAGTGAAACAGTCCCTAAAACTGAAATCAGAGGGAGAATGAGAAGAAAAGACTGGTTGCTCTTGAAGTTACAAAGCTAAAAGGATTTCCCTAACTTCTACCTGTTGATCTGCTTTCTGAATGGCATTGGTCCTACGTGGAGGACTATAAAGATCCAGGTGAATCCTTACTATACATATAGTCTCTTGAACCATTTGTCTCTACAGAAGTAGGTGCCAGGTTTCCTCCCCTGTGTACATTCAAGCCACTCTTGGTTTGTGCTCTTTTTGGGTCCACTCTTCTTTCATGCTTATCTACCTATCCAGCAAAACCATGCACTGGTAAATGTGCTGTTCACATTAGAATGCTGTCGTCCTACAAAGAAGCTATATTGGTGTTTACACTGAAAATGAGGTTAATGAGTTTAACGTTTTAATTGTGTAATTCGGTCTAGGTCTGGAATAAGCTATTGGACTTCAGGTTCAACTTTTTCTATTCACTTGAGGATAGCAGTGCAAGCTTAAAGTACTGAGAACACATTTAAAAGTACCTGTCCTTTTGTCTGTTTGTTGAATGCACATTTATTAATATGTGGGGTATTGTTATTTGAATAAAAATTGTAAAATAAAAATGAAGTAACTTGAACTCTGTGAATTCACCACCTTACTGCTAGGAAGTGTGATAGCCACATGAAACTCGGGTTAGATCAAGTTCATTTTTTTTTTTTTTTTAAAGCAAAAATACTTGTGGTGTTCCAATGAAACAGGAAGACTACATTACTTAGTTACAGTGCAGCTAAATTAAGTAGATTAAAATAGATAGATGTACTTCAGGGCTTGTATCAAGATGAGGGAGTGTATATAAAGGTAGGTATGTCTGCGGGGAAGCATGATAATGGGCTTGCAGTGGTTGCTCCCATTCAGAAGGCCAAGTAGCCAGTAGTAGTTACAGCACCTCAGCTTGTCTGTGTCAAGAACCTCGCCTGTTGGAATGGTATGAGTGGAGACATTTATTTGGCATTGGATCAGCTACAGAAGGCAACATCACTGTGATAATTCCTCTAGTACTTCAAGAGAATCTGAGGGAGGCTAAAATAATTTTAATTTTGCATTCCATTCCCTTCACTGTGCATCTTATAGTAGTTTATGTGAAAGGGTTAGAGACTTCTGATTTATTTCACAATACCAGGTTTTAGATATGAAGTGTACTTCTGAAGCGCAGCTATACATCTGCATTTCACAGGAACAGTTGGAGAAAGGAAGACCAGAACAAAGCTTTTTCTTCTTTGCTCATGAATCATTTTAGAGCTTCTTCAGAAAGGTGACTTACCCTGCTGAATGAATTTATAGAACGTTTTGTAACGTTTCAAATGTTTTAATCTTCATCTTTTTCATATATGTGTAGAAGAGAAGAATAAAAAGGGACTGGCAATTTAAAGTCTGAGCATTTGTACATCCAAAACTTTTGAAGTTCGAAGATCTATGCAGAATTTGTAATAATAGTTAAATATCACATTTAAATATTACCCAAAGTGTAACAGAAATATAAAGCAGTACTGTCTCTCTTTCTTTATTTCTGTCAGGCAGGAATTCCTATTTTGTAAAGACTTACCATTCAGTTGTCTCAAAACAGTCATTAAGGGCTTAAATAGAACATAATGGAAGTTTCTATTCTATTTTTTGCTTTGCTATCACTTCTTAATAAATGTGAATGTATTATATACTGCACCCCTCTACAGTTTATGATACTACTTTATACTTGAAATAATTTTGTGGTACGTGAAGATGTTGTAAAGTGGCTGAAGCTACTACCTTTAAATGTAGGTTAGCTTGTGGTGGAAACCTCAGGAAACTCAGTTGAATTGTTTGCAGCTCTTGTTTCAACCTTTCTTACCATTGGACTTATATGAAGTCAAGTTCTCATTGTCTGAGTGGAGGTGTATTTGTTTCTTATTGATACTCAATTTCAGTAGGCTACTTTTGTTTTGAAACTGGACCTCAGACACAAGTTACAAAAGAACTTTAAATATCCCAGGGTTCTCCACCTTGGAGTATGGAGTGAGGTCAACACCTCTGAGTTAATAAATCTGTTAGGCCTTTTAAAAGCAATAACAAGTGCGAAAACCACAGTTAGGACTGCTTCAGGACATTCTGCCTATGCTGAGTGGCACATAACCAACTGGCTCCCATGGCATGTTTAGAAAATCATGTGCTATAGATGTGCTAACACAACTACTGAAGGGAAAGTAAGTCTAGAAAGGCTGAAAACAGGTCACGTACAAGTATGAGAATAGGATTCTGTCTGCTTGTGTACTCAGTCTCCTAGAACAGTAACCCTTACCATATGGCTTAAGCAAATACTTGTTTCTTGTTATACTGCATTCAGTGCATGGGTGGCATAAAAGTAACTTTTGCTTGACTTCATATGACATTTTCTCAAGCAACTTAAGAGCATGTTTTATGTGATGCTAGAGGCTTTTTTCCAAAGCAGAAAATGTAATCCCTCAGCTTTTGTCTCTTCTTTAGAAAAATGAAAACAAGTAAAAAGAGAGTCATTTGGAGGGGAGAAACAGAAGGGGGGAGGGGAGAATGTAAACTGTTCTTAGTCCCTTTTCCATGAGGAAGGAAACACTGGAACTTGCTTTTGCAATAGTAACTTAACTGTGCAAAATATCAGTGAGTGCTCTGCTGCCAATCCCTTACTACAGCATTGATACTACTGTATTAGCCCAGATTGTACAAGGAATGGTATTAAATTCACATGTGAACAGGAGTCTGCTACTGTTGTTTCATGTGCTAAGAGACAACTGGAAAGACAGCTTCTGTTCAAGTCTTGTTGTGTTACCCAGTAATATTTTCTTGACAATGCTTTCCTTTTTTTGTTTCAAGAAAAAAAGAGGCAAACAGTCTCAGTTACAGCAGGAAGATGAGGCACAAATGTTTGTATTTCCTATATCCATAGTCTATTTTCTTCAAATAGGGGTCAAGTTGATGAAGTAATTAAAGGTTCTTGTGACAAAATAATTAGCATATGTAAGCCCTAGAATATTTGGACAATGTCACAGTAATTTTCTGTCTTTTTTACAAAACTTTAAATACTGTTCTAATTTTTGTTTGTCTTGAACATATCTCAAAACCAGCTTTAAGATGATTACTCAAAAGGGATTTTTTTTCTGACATTTTTGTTGCCTTTCATTTTGTAATGGGGAACAAACAAACAATCAAACCGCAAAACACACAGAAAGTTGGAAAAAAAAAATAAGGAAGGGGCCAAAGTGTATGAGCACCTGAGGGTTTGACTTTTCTTTGCCATTTGTGTGTTAGGTAGAAGCTGCCTTTAGCACTTCATTTGTTTAAAATGAAATAAAATATCTCACCAAACATAGGTAATGACTTTGGTAGCAAGAATGTATAATGATTTTTTTGGCCATGTTATGGATTGTTTTTATTGTTTTGGAATAATTTACAGGTAGTAATATAATGCCCAATCAAGAGTATATTTAATGCAATATTAATTTGAAAACCAAAATTTGTTAAATGAACTGAATTAACACCATGAAATGTTAGTTGTAGCTTTTCTAGCTGCTTCTATTTCAGTTAAAATATTAACTAAAAAAGATTTGTCCAGCAACATTAATTTATTGGAGAAATCTAATTTTTGCAACTAATCCTTTTGTATATATGTAATGGGCCTTGATATTATGGTTTATTGAAATGTACAGTGAATTTTAGAACATCTGCCCTCTAATTGCTTTAAATATCACTATCCTAAATGCATGTAGGTAAGATGGCTTGTTATGTTTTTATATATTTTTCATTCTAGGAGCTGCTCAAAGCATGTCTTTGTTTTTCTTATCCATTGTTCTTCTAGATTATGAGATTGCAATCAACAAGGCTTGTGTTGTTAACAAACCACTTGCAGCTCAAAAGAGTAACTACAGTGTGAATGACAACGATATTTCCTAAAGATATAATCTGAAGAGAAATTTCAATTTAAAAAACATAGTTTCTAGGACATAAGTTTGTTTACTGGCATATGTGGATGTAGCAGAGTGCATTATCTCCTTTATCCATGGTAGAGAGAATTTTTTTTCTTGATACTCAGAGGATGGTTAGACTTTGATTCTTTTTTTTTTTTAGTTTAGTTGGTTTTTTCCTCCCTTCTTCCAACTGACTGCTCCACAGTTGAGCACTCTTCCCTGACATCATTCAGTCTCCTGCTCTCATGAGCTTTGCTACAGGCTTCATTACCTGTGTTTTCAGCTAGTAGCTGGCTTGTTTTGGATACTGCTTTTTGCTGAGTTGGGGCACAGGTTCTTAAGTGACAGAGAAGCAGAGCTCACTCATGACATGAAATTCTGTGACATCTCATTATTGTTTTGTGACTATCACACTGTCTCAGGATGGTTCCAGTAGGGCTCTTCCTTTTATTCCAGTGAGGACTCTGTTATAGATGCATGAATGTATCTGATGAAATGCTAATAAACAGCTGCCTTAGACTTGAGAGTCTGCTTCTAAGCAACAATATGTATTTGCTCACTGAAGAGTAGGAGAGTGTATACTTATCCACTTCATCATGGCATCTGCCTGTCACCTACATTAAAAGTTCTACTTCTGTATTAGTTGTAGGAAATTTAAAGTCTCTAATAATTATCTTTGAAAGGTCATGGCGATCAAGGGAGCTTCCTGCGGACTCGAAGAAAGTGAACGTCATTCCTGCTCTCAAGAAGGATGATCTGGGGAACTACAGGCCAGTCAGCCTCACCTCAGTTCCTGGGAAGGTGATGGAGCAAATCTTCCTGGAAATCATTTCCAAACATATGAAAGACAAGAATGTGATTGGCAGTAGTCAACATTGATTTATGAAGAAGACAAGTTTTACGAGCCTGATAGCATTCTACAATGAATGTAGTGGGTGAAGGGAGAGCAGTGAGTGTCACTTGTTATGATTTTATGGGATGCTTTGGATAGTCTTGCATAACATACTCATAGACAAGCTCTTGAATTATGGATTAGATAAATGGACAGTGATGTGGGATGAAGCCTGTCTAAACTGCTGGAGTCAATGGATTATTATGGTCAGTGATGTGAAGGCCAGCTGGAGGCTGTGCACTAGCACTGTACTGCCAGCATCCAAACTGTTAACAAGTTGCAGAAGAGATCTGTCAGAAACCTTGGAAAGTTCAATGAAAGTGAAGTGCCAAGTTCTGCACCTGGATTGGAGTAACCTCTTGCACCAGTATGTGCTGGGGTCAACTGGCTGGAAAACATCTTTGCAGAGAAAGATTTGGGTTTCCTGCTGGAAAAGATGAACATCAGCCAACAGTGTACTCTTGTGGCAGAGGAGACCCAACAGCTTCCTGGGCTGCATTAAGGAAAGCATCACCATCAGATAGAGGCAAATGACTCTTTCCTTCTATTCAGCACTGATGAAGCCACATCTGGAGAGCTGTGCATAGTTCTGCTGCATTTCTGGATAATCCACAACTGTTTTTTGAGTTCTGCTTTGGCATCTGCATTGTCTCAAGGCAATTCAGATATTAGTGGGCTGTAGTATCAGTTCAGCTGTGCCTTAATGTCGAATGGGGAACAAGGCTTTAAAATGAGAATGGAAGATGAAAGATCAGAGAAAGATCTTGGGTGTGAGCCTCATGTTCCCACTGATACTTGCTTTTAAAACAGTAGGCAACTGGTTTCTCCGCAAATGGAAGTCTACATGTGGTCTTCAGGTTGAACACTGGATGTGCTGATTATCCTAAAGATGTCTGTTGCATTGGTTACTGTGGCTTGTCCAGTAGAAGTTTCTTCTTAGGCAGATGGCAAAGGGATGTTCTGAACCTGCTTGAAAACTTTGACATAGCAGGGCATAAAGCAACTCAAAGCTTTGCATGGTTCCTAGTAGGGTCCATATGCCAGCAGTAAGGGTGTCTGTGTAGCACCCTTCAGCCTTGCCTGAAACTGAATCTTCTACAGTCAAGACCTAGTCTCCTAAAATTCAAAATTCATCATAGCTAGAGCTGGATCTCCAGGAATATTCATCAGGATATTTCAAGAATCTCATTAGTTTCCTCCAAAGCAGATCCAGCATGGTTTTGTTAACAATTGGTCTTCATTTCATTTCAGCAGTCACTGATAGGACAATCTACTTGGAAAGAAGTGATGTATATGTCTCAAATTACTCTGATACTGGAATAGGAGAAGTGTATGTAGCACTCTCCCTTTTTTTTTTTCCTGTTGTTCCTGGGATACCTTGAACACCCTGATCCATGGGTGTTTTTCATTTGCATTCTCAAAACCAAGGAGAGATGTTTGTGACAAAAAAGCAGTGGTCCTTGAGTTAAAAAGCAGTGTATTAATGATGTACATTTTTAAATTATCCTAAAAATAAACACTTCACTGTTGGAGTTTACACTTCTGTGGTATCACTGGTGATAGGAAATGCCTCGTTAATATTCAGACTGTAGAATGTTTTTCATTTTTTTCTTCCATAATGAAGCAACTAAAATGAGCTATTGTTTTCTGCTTTGAGGAGGTTGCTGAAGTCTTGTACAACTGTTTGAAACACTCTGTATTTTCAGACTTACAGGGTGATGACAGTGGAAAATTAATGCTTAGTGTTTGAACACATTTGTCTTGGTCCTGGAAAGCATGATCTGCTGAGATCTGAATAGGTAGTTCCTCATTAGATGATGTAGCAAGTTTTAACCTAACATCAGTTTGATCAAAAAGTCAGAAGGCAGTTTTGCAATAGAAAGTCATTTTCCCTTTTTCTTTTCTATGGGCAGTATTTGGTGGGAGGGGAGAAGTGCTAGGCATATGATGGCAAATTAGATGATTAATACTGATTTTATTCAGAGAACATGATTGAAAGTTTAAAGTACACTTGACAAAAAAAAATACACGTGACACTAAAGGTTTGGAATGTTGTTTTATTGTTGCATAGATGGGTGAGGTAGTGTTTTTCTAGCCATCTTTGGATTTGGTTTATTTTCTTGTAAACTAAGTTAAAACATTTTTATGAAGCTCTAGTATTATGCAGTGGAAAAAAAGGTTCCCCTCTTTTAACAGGGAGTATTAATAGTAGTTGTGCTCTCCTGTTTCTTGGTTTTGTTTTTTTTTTTTTCCTACAGACCCAGAAGTCCTGGGCTAATTGAATGAGATGAGCAATCTGATCACACAGAATGAAACAAGAATTGATCCTCTAGTGTGTTGGTTGTGCATTCTTGTGTCAGCCCTTTTGTACCAGTCTGCACTGTTTATAGGCTTGAGTTCTGTATCATAAGCTCTCTTAAATTTTATGATAATTATCTGTCTTCCAAGTTGTTTCTCTGTGGGGGCAAAACCTCTAGAGGGTGCCAAAAAGCTGGTTTTGGTTAAAGAAGCTTTTAGATCCTGTATTACTAATATCCGAAGTGCAGGACATAGTTCAGTTCCTGGAAGCTTTTTCTGCTGTCAGTAGTTCAAGTACCTTAAGAACTCCTGCTCCTTTAATTTTGGTTCTGAAGTCTTTCTACTCTGTGCTGATAGTCTTTAGTTTTTTGGGATTTTTTTTTAATAGTAGGCTCTGTGTGATAGGACAGTTTTAAGATGATTATAAATATTTTTGTAAACATTTAATCTATTTTTTGTGTGTGTGGAGAAATTATGAATAATACATGATGTTTCTAATGTCAAACAGCATGCACTAAGATTAATTTTCCCAAGCTTCCTATAACAGCAGGGTCTAGATGTCTACAAATGATAGATTTTTCCCCATTCCTTTCTAACTCTTAATCTTGCCCAACGTTGTGCCTTCACTGATGCCAAGTTTTCAGTAGCCTCAACTAGCTTTAGGTACACACTGTCTTTAAAACAAACAAAAAAAAACCCCACAAAAAAACCCAAACAAACAAAAAACAAGGGAAGGGAGTTGTTCAATAGTTTGAT
The DNA here is from genome assembly GCA_013401255.1 of Urocolius indicus. Lineage (NCBI taxonomy): Eukaryota > Metazoa > Chordata > Aves > Coliiformes > Coliidae > Urocolius > Urocolius indicus. Next base: position 520,810 of record WBNH01001420.1, read on the forward strand.
AAGTATGGGATAGAAGCATCAGCAACAGGTATTCCAAATAGTTGACTTTTTGATTTGTGATCTCATTTTGAGAGAAACAAGTAGATTTTTTTTACAGTAGTACAATTTAGTAGCAGTTACACATGTACAACATGGGAGAATACTGCCAGTTGGACTGAATGTCAGGCAGTGTTGCTTCCGCTCATCTGCAGCTAGTGGTGAAGAAGACGCTATCAGAAGCAGTAGACTAGAAATTGCTCTTGCTGCACCTTGTCAGAGACACAGGATTTTCCTTGTTTCTTGTCTCTCTCCATGTAGGTGTACCAAAAACACCTGGATATATTCACTTATTTCAGTTAGAAATATTCCTAGGAATTCTCAGCTGCAGCCTCGTGCACAACCTCAACTGACTTGAAGCACTTTTAGACAGTAATGACGTGTGTGCTTAAAAATAGGATCGTATATCATAGTTGGAGTCATTAACATAGATTAAAAATTGGGGAAGAAGGTTCTTAGGGAGTTTGTAGGTATTTGGAAGCTTCTCCTGTAAGAGGATTCCTTGGGAGTTTTGTGTATGATGTAGGACCATTTCCCCCACCATTCAAAGTATGGGAAATTCTTGTATTCTGGTCAACACAACCAAACCCTTTTCACATTTACTCTCAAGCTGTTGTTGACATCAGTTGGACTATTCACATCAGTGAAAACAAATTTGCCCCAAATTGTATGTTCTCCCAATTAATTTGATAATTTATATGTATTAACAGGGCATTTTAAAGTGATTCATGATCAAGTTCAATACTTCTACAGAAATCATACTGCGTATAGGTTACATAACCTGCCTAAAGAAGAGTTTAAGAACACTGCAAAATTAAGTACCTGAAAAAACTTGTCTTAGAAACAAGTCAGTGTGTATTCTTATTCATTGATGCTCTTTTTGAATAGAGTGCTGGGGAAACAGGATGAAAATGCTGAAATGAGGCTAGCTGAAGTTAAAAGGCTGTCCCAGTAAAATATAGACTTGTTAGAATGACAAGACTAATGGATACAACTGGTGGAATCAATTGGTTTACTCAAAAAAGTTTGATTTTGTGAAGCTATTCATGAGAGTGCAGAGAAAATCTGATGTCATTGCTAGGGCAGGGCAAACTAGGGGGTTAAAGAAAAAGGAAGGATGAATCTATCCTAAATGAAACCACGTGGGATGCATTGGATTAAAAATTAGTTGGTGTCCTGGGTTTGGCCAGGTGTCCTGGGTTTGGCCAGGATAGAATTAACTCTCCCCAGCTGCCGCTGGGGGCCGTGCCCAGGCTGTTCAATCCCATGTGACATCATGCTCGGGATATAAGGGCAGCAGCTGGGTTGGGGCGGTGCTGCGACCAGTGCAGGAACTGCAGTTCTGCCGTCGGGCTGAGTGCGGTGAGCAGTTACGTTGGGCATTGCTCCTTTTTCTTTGTCTTTTGGCTATCACTGTAACTGCCTACTCATTGTGGGGTTCTATTAAACTGTCCTTATCTCAACCCAGAAAGTTCTACAACTCTCTCTTGATTCTCCTCTCCATCATGCTGAGCTGGGGAGGAGTAACTGGGTGGTTTGGTTATTGTTCAGTTAGGGCTAAACCACCACAGTTGGATTATCTAAAAAAAAAAAAAAAAGGATCCTTACCCTTGAGTGCAATCAGCTGAGACAGTGCAAGTGGATTGAGAAGAGCAAGTTATGGTATAGAAAACACACCTGCAGAAGATGATAAAGCTTTAACTATCTTCTTTTGCCAGCAGGAGTAAATTGATTGCAGTCTGCTGGGAAAATGATTTCTGTTAGAGGGCTTTTTAATTTTGTAGCAAATAAAACAATGAGAATTTGAGTTGGTGGTTAATAATAAATTGATTTTAGAAATGAGTTTAGTCTTTAGTATTGGATATTGATCACCATAGAAATAAAACTATCAAATGAAAGTAGTGTTAATATATTTATTGAAGGTTATGTATGTGTTTAAAGTACATAAATAGATTGGTACACTATTCTATCATGGATATCAAATCAAATTATAGTATTTTCCAGCTTTACTAATGAACTAATTACTGAATTTCAGAACATTTCAGAAGTGATTTAAATTGTTTTCAATTGCTTATTATTTATATTACTATTTATATTATATTTATGTTTATTATTTATGTTTTGTCTTTCACTTTGGAAAAAAAAAAACACTTGAAGTTCATTTGTTTCTATTTATATTAACAGTGATAATACTACTGCTTACATTACTGATAGTATTACTAGCATTACCACTGGTTCTGGGATGATTCCAAGTGAATCATATATTTATAGGTACAGTAAACCTGAGTTTAGTTTTTTTTCATTTCATGATGCTGGAAAGTAAATTTAAAATGATGAACAAAATCTCATGTGCATCCCTAATAACCTGGTTCTTTCTCCATCTGAAATTCATGAACTATTGGAACTCCATCTTACTCTTTAAACAGTTCTCAAAACTGGCACCAAAAGGTGAAGCTTAATATTTGATGGCTTTTTCTGATTGTTTCTAGGATTTTACTTCTATCTACATCTTAGGAGTATAAGAACAAGTGTCATTTAAATGTGATCCTTGCTAAGATACTTGGAAGTACTCTTTAGATGATGCCTTGTTTTGGTCATTTGTAAATTTACCTCAAAATCTGTCTTAGAGTATTAGTAACTGTTCCAAATTTTGACAATTTGACTTACTGCAAAACTAATGTAGTAAGATTTTTTGTTAGTTTGTTTTTTCTTTAGAAACAAAGCAAAAGAAATGTACCTAACACATTTTTTTATGAAGCTAGAGTTAGTTATGTCTCTGCTACAGTTGTTTGCTGATTTACAGAGGTGAATTTCTTCATAGTGTGTGTTTGATGTCACCAAATAAAACTGAAGAACATAGGAAGACAGAGCTTGGTGTTAGATTATGGGGGGTTGTTTGTGATGTCTTTCTGAAATAATTCAACTGCTTTGGTGAGGTAGCCTTAAAACGTTGCAGTTCTCTTCAGGTATTGGCACATGCACTCCTGTACTTTAGCATTATGATTACTCTATAGAATGCTTTCTTTTCATGATAACCTCAGAACTTGTTCCAAAACCTGATTATACAATCAAGACAGACTTACTAAGTGTTTTGGAACATGGCAACACCTGAATATGTAAATTATGCATACCACTTTGTTTATTAATAGTAATATAGACTAGACTAGAGTGTTTTGAGTAAGAGCTGCCATGTGTCAGTACAGTATAGGCTTGAACAACTGCATAGAACATAGGTTTCAAACAGCCTTGAAGTGTGGTGATACTGGGATTTGCAGTTTCACCTCTGTAGTTAGGACTCCTTATCTGACTGGCACTTCTGAAAGTTAATTTACGCTTCTCAGGTGTGCTAATTAAGCTTTATTAATTTTAACTGTCTTAATTGTGTTTATGAAGAGCAACTCAGCATTTATATTTTAAAGAGGAAAAAGAGAGGCAAGGATTGATGTTTCTAGTTTGTTCTTCTTTAAATTCATTACTTGAGAAACAAAGATAACTTCCTAGGTTTGTAGCAGAAGCTACAGACAACTTTTGTAAAAGTCAGCTGTTACACAGTAGTGAGTAGCTTTTGTTTTTTAAGTGCCTAGATACCTACAAGTTCAACTTTCATTCTTGGATTTTAAGGTTTCTCTTTTTTCAAGCCTTGATGTGTCTCATACAATATACCAATGGATTTATATTTCTTGAGGATAGAGAACTATATTTAGGGTAAATTGTATCACTTTTGATAGACGGAGAGTTTTATTAGCAATAGAAAGGAATAACTGTATCACGACTTTCTGCCATATCCATTAAATCCTTATATCCTGCCATTCCACTCTTGATAGTGCTAGTTAGGTAATATTTTGTATCTATCTTCTAGTCTATATCCAGCTGTGATAACTGTGGTGTTTGTTAAGAAGTGAGCCTTGTTATTTTATTGCAGGGAGAGGGATACTTAAACACTTGGTCGTACTATCAGGTAGCTGCATCATGATGTCATTTACCTGTGTGAGAGGAAGAGCAGTCTAAATCTTCAAGGTAGTAAAGAAGGTCTTTGAATCATAAGCTCTAATTGGTGTATGCATGGGAAATACTTGTGAGGCTTTTGTGGTTATTTTGTCGTGTTGCTTGCTCTTTGGTTTTTATTTTTTCTAAAAGGGTTTTGACTTTGGGGTTGAATTCAGAGTCTCCATTGCTGGAGATATTTAAAAGACACATAAATGAGATAGAGGGACATGGTTTAGTTTAGTGATGGGCTTGGCAGTGTGAGGTTAGGGGTTGGTTTTGATAATCTTAAAGGTCTTTTCCAACTGTAATGATTCTGTGGTCAAATAACTTGAATTATGACCACATTAGTGAACTCAGGCTATACTGATTTTATTTTGTTAGCTAGTATTTAATAGTATATTGTTTAATTAGAGGTAGGTCAGTAATGTTTATAGTATAATAAAAATATATATACGATGGTCATAGTGTTGTCTCACTTAAGGTGGAGATATTTTTACTGAATTCCCCACAAATGTTTCCTTTGATGTGGTAACTTCTTGTGATTTACTTCAGTAAATACCTTGTCAACGGAAACATTTGTGGGAATGTAGTAAAGTTTCATCAATTAGAAACGTTTCTTGGGAAATTGTAGTACCTGTTTATGAATAATGGAGAGCTTGTCAAACAACATAATTTTGTAACTTGCAGTGTTGCATTTTATTGCTTCCTCAATAAAGGAAACGTAGGACCCCTTTGAATGCCTGTGAGCAGCTCATTCCAAGACAGTACATATTAGTCTTTTAAATCCTGGTTTCCCTCAAAATGCCATGGCAATTCATGATTATGTTTTCTCTGAAGAGTAATGACTGTTGTAACCTAAGCACCTTTAAATGATGCAGAAATGATTTGTTATATGATGATATGCAGTTTAGAGTAAGATAATTCTTGTAAGAGTATAATGACCCAAACTGTCATTCTTTTTTTTTTTTTTTTTTTTTTTGGTGGCTTCTAATCATTTACACTTGTTAATTGAAATGGATCAGATAATAATGAGACTTCAGTATTTTTTTCCCTCATTTATAGTAGTGACAGCTCTTTAGGAGTTCAGAAATAGAGCATCTCATAACTAATTGAGAGAGAAATGCACGTGCAAGTAGAAAATGATTCTTGTGCTTATTTTTGTACTCAGTGTTTTAACAGCTGTGTTTTACAATTATGTGTGGCTAATTAGAAGCCTGGTTTAAAGGCAGTACTGCTTCTGGGGTTTTAAAACGTATATTGGGCTATTTATCACAAGAATAAAGTTCTGAGTGACTTTTCAGTCTGGACTGCTTCTTACATTGTTTCAGTGCACAAGTGCTCCATATTTGCCTGGACAGAGGTGCTATTGCCTTCAGTTGTGATTTGGCTATTCAAGCTTTTTCATGGGATCCTTTTTTTTTTTTTTTTTTTTTTTTTTTTTTCCAGCTAAAGCTAATGGCCCTGTATTCACTCTATTTGGATTGTCAAGCTGTTGGCTTCTTCAGATAGGCTCTCTACCTGTGGTTTTTTTGTTTGTTTGTTTTGTTTTTTTTGTAGTTTGTATGCACTCAAATAATTGTTTTAGAGTATTTGGAAGAAACTATGACTGGTCTTCTGGTTGCTTCAGGCAAAAGTTAAGTCTCAAAGTCTTAATTTCCAGTATTTTTGAAGGGCTCCGTGCTGGTGGACCTTGAGCAGCTGCCTGCCAGTCAAAAAGTCAAGCTCTTGTTCTTCCTGTTGCCTCTTGTACTATTCTCTGAGGACTTTGGCTAAAGCATCAAAGCTTCTCTCTTAAGCAGTGGATAAATCATGAAGATGTTTAAATGATGTGTTGCTTTCCTTGAGTCAGTTTGGGCTTTATCAAGAGAGACTTGATTTCTATGCTGCTGTTGGGCTGTGTGATCTGGATCAATTGTCTTATGAAAGGTGCAAGGACTAGCTTTGCACCACAATCTGGGTCTAGAACTGTCACTCTTGGGGGGCAAACTGCTGTGTTGAAGATAAGGCTTTCAGAAAGGGGAACTGAAGATGCTTTCTTGATTTATACAAGTCGTACTTGAAAGAGCAATCGCAATGTCAGGTGAAATAACAGAGCATTATGTAAGAGGTCTTGAAACATCTCCAAGCTGAAGTAATTGGGACAAGATTCAGCCCAGTTTGCTGACAGTTTGCTATCTGCATCGTTTCTTATGGTAAATCTGTTAAAATTCCCTTAGACTTTAATAGAGAAGGTAGTAGACTTAGTAATGAATTGCTGATGTTGTAAGACTAGCTTTACTTCAGAGTGAAATAATATATATAACAATTTATTACAAATGAAATATGCATCTCCAAAAAGTACCCTTGTGAAGGTGTGAGATTGTCTAGTTGTTCTTTTTTTTTTTTTTTTTTTTAAAGGGTGAAATACATTTACTAATGGAAAACATGAAGCAGTATTTTGTCAGCAGTCAGAAATACAGTACAAGTTCAGTAAGAAGCATATTAGACACTACAGAAGGTAATTTGTATTCTGTTCATGGCTGGTTAAATAACCCAATCGTTAGTTGTAAACATCCATTAATATAACACATTTGGCTATTAGTGGAGTTCAGACTAGTTCAGAAAGGCATTTTTAGCTTTATTAGGGTGGGAATTTTGGATTTTTTTTTGTTTGTTTGGCTTTGGTTGTTTTTTTTTTTTTTTAGCTTAGTCTAAGAAAAACTGCTTCTGTCTTCAGAATAATTAATGCTTATGTTCTTGGTGCCCAAAGACACCTAATTCCACACAGACACTCACCGTGTGCAGTTGCATTCCTCACACATTAAGACATCTGAAGACCATCACTTCTTTGAATGGATTAGTAACAGGTAAATAATTCTCAAAAAGACTGAAGAAATACTCGAGGAGAACAAAAGAACAAAATTAGATTCAAACATGTTTTGAAATGTCATTAGTGGAACTTTATTTTTACTTTTAGAACCCTTCTTATACAAAGTGCTCTCTCTTGTGCACAGATAGCCATTGGCTTTGAGAAAAACTTAATAAACATGGACACAATCAGGTTCACAAGCACTACCATCCTTTTTCACTTGGCATAAAGTACAGTCTGCCCCAGGTGTTTCAAACATTTTCATTGTCATCTTTTGAACCTGGTTGTGATGGGAATAGTTAACAGGGAAGAATAAATGTTTTATAGTGTTTTTAGTGTGCATGGCCAGATGTCATGCTACCACCCTGCATTATTTTTTTTTCTTTGAGATTAATAGTGCTTTTCTGTCTCCTAGATGAATGGTAAACACCTGCTAGTTTAATAGCTGTCTAGGTCATTGTTCTAAAAAGTCTTTTCCCTGTATGTATGCTATAAGGATATCTCCTTTAAAATACTTTTCCTCCATTTTACGCTGATTCTGTTGTTCAGTATTTAGAAAGATTTATGCATTGATCTGTGGAAAGGAGAAGTCCTTAGCTCCCTCTCTCTCTTCTGACAGAGAGAGGACTCTTGTCTCTTTTCAAGCTCAGTTTTACAGTCCTGTCAGAGGAAAATAAAGGTGCAAATTTCTTTCACTATCCCTTTATCCTCTACCTGGCATTTCTGGCATCCACTTAGCTCATGAATAACTTCACCGCTTGTTTCGGATGCTCTTCACAGGATCTTGCCAACAGCAGCACTGTGAACTAAGCACGGTTCATGCGAGGTGTCGTGGCTCCCCACTGGGCTCTCAGTGGCAGCGCTGAGTGATAATAACACGGTTTTCTTGTTTTAAACTCTGCTGCAGTTTAAGCCTGCGAGTAATGGTGGAGATGAATTCAGCTTTCCGTCTGCTGACTTGGGACAGCATTACAGCACTTTACATTAGGAAGCTTAGGTTTACTATTATATGATGTAGTAGGATTTATTATTATTGTTATTGGAATAATTTGGCACAGGAAAGCTATCAGGCTGACTGGCTTGCTTTGGGAAGGTTCTACCCCTTGATAAAGTAAAGTAAAATAAAAGTTTAGGAACCTCTTTATACTGTGTGATCTGATCAATATTAAGTGTTGGGTTTGATTCCTACCAGGAGAATGACTGCTTATAGTGATGATGCTAGTGATAATCCCATACTGAGTAGGGCTTAAGTCAAGAAAAAGCTAATCTTTCAAAGACTAGCCACATTTGCTTAATTTAAAGATTCCTGTGGAGGACACTTTTTAAAGTCGTAAGCTATGTGTGCTGTTGCTAGTCTATGGGAAAGGAAAATCAGTGCTGTTCTTCTCAAGTCAGTTACTGAGAAAGAGTAGAGCTTTTTTTCTTTCATTGTACAAGCCCCAGTTGTCTCTACACCCTGGACAGCATGATGGAACTCTGGTCTCTTCTGTATGATATCCCAAGGGCTACTGCTGCTGGTTTAGAAAAGATCTTCCTTTTCAAGCTTCCCTTGTTCTAAGTTTTCAGAACTTGTTGCTTCCATGTCCTGATGTCATGGCTTTTTCTTGCAGTATTTTTCCCTCCTCAGTGGGAAGAAGAGTACAAAAGAAAAAGTCCTAGCAGGATTTTTGCTGCTGTTAGTGGATGTCTCTCTGTACAGTGGCTTCCTTGTTTTTAATGTGCTCTGTGCTGATTGCCAAAAAACACATCATCTTCTGATACTTCAAGATGTGATCTTTTTCAGACCCTCTGAAGAAGATATTTAGTTTTTTATCACTCGTGAATCATGATCTATTCAACCATACTCTTCTCAAATACCTCAACTATATAGAGAGCAAGAAAGTTGCATGAAAGGGATTTGTTTCCCTGCTGTGGCCTTCATTGTGCTGGTAATGCTAATGTTACAGCACGTCACTCTTCCTGCCCCTTTTCTGAGGCGCCAATCACAGCATGCTCTCCTATCACGAAAGCAGAAAATTCTCCTGCTTAGCATGGAGTTCCAGAAGAAAATGCATAAATCTCACTTTCTACAGCACTGTGTAAAGATGGAGACTTATTTTCAATACTGTGAGATCTGCTGAGTTATAATGGCCCTGCAATAATTAATCCTGTCTTAATTTAATGTCATAGTCTAATGGCCAGAGCCCAGATTACCTGTCTTTGCAATGAAATTAAAAAAGATGAGGTGGAAGATTCACGTACAGATCTGAGAAGTACAGACAGATCTGCGTATCTCCTCCCATAAAATGCTTTCAGTATTGCTTTGGAAATGCATATAAGAGATATCTGCTTTCACCAACAAACCCAGCAATTGTATTTGCTATTCTGTAGTTGATTAAGTTCATTAATTAGTTTTAATATGTGATTGAGGCTTCTTCTGGTACATAGAAGTAGATAGGGACTGAAGTTGCCAAAAATCAGTTGTCGTTGCAGCTGTTTCCACTTTATGAAGAGCTGGAGTGTATTTTTTTCAGTCTTGGATAAGTGTTTCTGTGATGGAGGAACAACACTTGCAGATAAACGCCAACTATTTGTCATTTGCATCTAGTTCAGACACTGTTCAAAAGTCAGTTAAAATTGCTCAAAATTGGTTCCTAAATGTTAAATTAAAATGTGTCCTTTCATTTAATGTCATATTTATCATGACATTTGAGGAAGAACAGGAATTTGCACGTTACGACAGAGCTTTAATAAGCTTCTGCAGCTAACTTTTGGAAAATAGAAATTACTCCATCTGCTTGCTGTTATTTAGATGTGTCTGATTTCTCAGGTGTCTAGGTGAAAGAGCCAAGCTATTTTAGTGTGCATGGAGTAACTCATGTTCAAATGCCAGTATAAATTTTCAAGTATACCTTTAAATAAATTCACTCATTCTCAGCCTTCAACTTTTTGTGAATTGAAATGATCTTTACCACATATTAACTTACATTTTGGTAAGCTTAAGAAATCATAAGTGCTGAAAAGGAATGGGGGTTTATTTTAGGGGCAGAATTCTGAGACATAGCTTCTGAAGTTTTGATAAAATGGAAAAGTTAAATTAAACATCATCTTTCATTAGCAGAGACAGTGTGTTTTATGTATTATATGATTTTTAACATGGGGAAAAAAAAAATCTTGATCTCTTTTCACCATGATACTTCACTGAGATCCAGATCTTCCCTGAATCCTGCTTTAGTGTTCTAGCATGTAAGTTTTTGGCCAAGAAGAAGAACTATGCCACAAATTTCTTACAGTATTTTTGGAAAGTTTTTGAGAAGGTAGGTGGGGCAAAGGGCTGTAAGGGTGAATATTCATCAAAGCAGCAATCCTATTACATGGTCCGTCCATGCAGCCGGGTGCCTTAGCTGGAGTCAGCAAGCAAAAGCTAGCTCTGCGTTTCTGTGTTTTGCTGGGCTTTTTTGCTGATGTGAGGAGCTTGAGTTTCTGCTGTAGCTGTAAAATATGCCCTTTTCATATGTTCAGCAGAAAGTGTATGGATCATATGAATCCTAACTTGTTAATATTTTGAAAGCTTTACAAGGGCCTATGTGAAGCTCAAGCTCTCTTCTACGCCTGTTGGCTGAAGTGTGTTTCACTGTGGGTATGAAAGGTATCCTCATACTGATAATTTTTCCTTATGTCACATTGAAGGACATAGATATTCAATGTAAACTGGATTCTTTGTATTTTTATTGCATTGGAAAGAAAATAGCAATGTATTTTAACTGAAGAGAATGTGCCTTTTATCTTCCTTCTCTGGTAAGTCCCAGTAGTCTGATTTCCCTTCAGGATGTCATAAAGTGAGGTTTTCCTCTGAGCTGGTGAATTACTGACTTAGTATATTAGATTGCCAAAAGATGATGGAGTAGAGCTTGATGAAAGGTTGAGGGAGCTGGGGCTCTTTAGCTCAGACAAGAGGAGACTTGAGGGCTGACCTCATGAATGTTTACTAATAGTGCTGGATTAGCTCACACATATTAAGAGGCTAAGTAAGGAACTACTTAATATAATGTAAAATGATATATTTAAATTTGTTCTTACTGGGTCTTTTAGTTGTGTGGGGTAAGTTTTTATTTGTTTGATTGGGCTTTTTTGTTTTGTTTTTATTACTTTGCTGCATTCTCTCCAGTGTTTTCAATGTTTTCTCTCTCCCCCTTCCTTTTCTGTGTTTGCAATTGTACATTTCTTTTTCTGATACCAATTTACAGTAAGTAAAGAGTGACTGCTGCTGGTTCTTGGCATCTGTAATCTTTCATTGTTCAAGGGAAAGAGACAACTAATGGAGGAGTGACTGTGTATGTACTGCCTAATGATCTTGGGCATTCAATTTAATTGTGGGTGTTGCTGTCTACTCTGTAAATATTTTTAAAAATCAGAAAAATTACATGATATATTATGGGGAAAAGGGTCACAATGTTCTAATGTTTAAAAACTAGTATAAAAATTGCTAAAGTACCTTTTGACATGGCCGATTGAATGACTAGCTTCATCAGCTACTATGTGCGTTAACTGTATGCTGTTTCCATTGTAGTCTTCATAAAAATGTTGCTAATTGCCAGTTATTTATGTCCAGAGGAATCTCCTGATAAATGAACCTGTGCTATAGGGGTCATCAGAGACTTGGCTTTTTTATTTTGCTGTGTACATGACCTTACTGTACCCTTTTAAATTGATGTTTACACAATTATGGCAAAAAAATGTGCCTCAACAATACTAGCAAAAATTATCTTGTGGTGTTTTAAAGGTAATTTTACAATGTACATAAATCATAAAGCAGATAGGAAATCCTGTGAATTAGTTGGTATGTTACATGATTTGTGTACAAAGTATTTTCTCCTTTCTCTTTATTAATTACAATAAAAGACAAACCAATACCTGTAGACTTCTTTATAGATGTCCAGACCCTTTTTAGTGTAACATTGTGTCTATCTGGATTTTTATTAGAGGTATTAATGAGAAGATGAAACAGCTCTATATATTTGACTGAAAAGTTCAGAGATATTTAAGCTTGATAAGAATACTTATTACTACTTATGTTGTTTTCAATTCAAAATTTGTAGGACTAATGAATTCAGGCTGTTGTTTCCAATTATGTTTTGAAAGAGTTCGTGTGACCTTCTATCATCTTTATTACTTATTGTTGTGGTTTGGCCCACCTAGCACAGCAGCACCACGACAGTCCCTCGCTCAGTGCCCCCATTCACCCCCACTCTCATTAGGATGGTGGAGGCCTCAGCGAAATGGGAGTAAAAAGATAAGCGAGGTTGTTGTGGATTAAGACAAGGACAGGGAGAGCCGGTTCCGGGCAAAACAAACTCCAGTACTTGACTTAGAGAGGAAAGTAGGAAAGTTTATTCTACAAGAAACAGAACAGAATAAAAGCAAAAGGGAGTAGGATGATGAGAAAATTACAACCAGCACTTTAAGATCTCCCTCCCCCATCCCTCCTTTCTTCCCGGGCCCAGCTCACTGCTCCCGATATCTCTACCTCCTCCCCCCTCAGCGGCTCAGGGGGGCAGGGAATGGGGAATGTGGTCAGTCTCTCACAGATGGGCTCTGCCGCTTCTGTCTTCTCAGAAGAGGATGACTCCTGGCATTCTTCCCCTGCTCCAACACGGGGTTCCTCCCCCGGCACAAAGTCCTTAGCAAACTTCTCTGGCATGGGTTGCTCCCAGCAGCTGCGGCTTCTGCCGATATGGGTTCCCTCTCTCGGGACAGAGTCCTTGGTAAATATCTCTGGCATGCATTCTTCATCACAATTGCAGTTTCTTCTACCGATACGGGGTCCCTCTCTCGGGACACAGTCCTTGGTGAATATCTCAGCTTCTCCAATTCTCTCCATAGAATGCAGGGGAGTCTCTGCTCTGGTACACCTCCTCCTCTCCTTCATCACTGGCCTTGGAGTCCGCATGGCCGTTTCTCTCATTGTTCCTACTCCTTGCACCACCACCAGCCAGAAGAAGAAGAAGGGACAGAAGAAGGAAGAAGCAGGAAAAAGATGGAGGAAAAGCCACCTCCTCTTCTGGCTTCTTCTTAAAAAGTGATCGTGGAGGCGTCTAATTGGCTCAGCCCCAGACGTGGGTCTGGCTCAGAGCTGGGGAGAGTTGCAAACAACTTCTTACAGGCGCCATCTTTACAGCCCCTTCCCCCTTACCGGAAAAGGCTGTCATGTCAAACCATGACACTTGTAAGCAAAGTTATTGGAGATAATAGAGAAGGAATACCCTATAGAACTAAAATTAAAGTAGTTTATTTCTGTAAATCTAAACTAATAGAAGCATATGCAGGTCTTATAAGAGCATTTGACTAGAACATACCATGCATATTTTAACTGATTTATGGCTAAATGTGCACACATCTGGGAAAAATTAGGAGCTTATCCTATCTTTCAAGACTGTACATGTTTCTTAAAAATGAGAGAGGGGAACCATCCCACCCCAACTTACTTTCCTTAATAAACTGTGATATTTCTTGAGCATGTTGGGCTTTACTTTGTATATTATTCATGCTGTCACTGTGCCTAGGGCTTCACTAAAGCTAATGAATAAATGCATCAGCTGCACAAGAAATCAGTTCAGCTGGAAGGATGATTCAAGGAATATTTGGAAAAGAGTCAAGAAAACCAAAATACCTGCATAGCTAGGAATTGTAAATTAGCAGATGGTGATAAAACTTTTAGTATAAAGCTGCTGCTACTTCCTGTGTAGTGCACAATCCCGCATTTGTCCCTCTACTCACCTATTATGAGAAGCAAAAGCAGCAAAGTGAGTAGTCTTCAATCAGTGAATGCAGTAGGAGTTTAATTTTGTGTGAATGGGGTTGTGAACGTCTCTACTGTCTTGTGCTGGGCTGATACCTTTTTGGAACAAAATAATGGACGTTAAAATGTTAAGTTCTATATCTTTTTATGAAAAAGGCTGATGAACTTGTATATGAGAGGCTTAAGTAAATGGTGATAAACTTGTATAAAATAACAGATTTGGAGGGCGAAAACATTACCATGCCTCAAAATGTAATCACAAGAAAATATTTCCTTAGATGAGATTAAAGCAGAAAATACATCCTTATACTTTAAGATGTCTGATAAGTACAAAAGGATTAGGAAGAAAATTCTTTAAGAGGCTGTTTGTGGCACGCTTACCCAGAATGGGTTCTGTTTTTCAGAAGATATGCTCCCATAGTCTCCTGTACTAGCCTCGGACTGTGGTGTAGCTGGAATAAATAAATGGGATCCGATCCCTCCTATTGCATGTGTAGTGGTCTTAAAGGTCCTAAGAGCTTCAGAAAGTCCACTCAGAGCTGCCTGTTGCTCTCATCCCGACAGAAAGAGGACTCATTCTGGGAGCCTCTTGACTCCCAAATCTTCACTGGAGGCCCTGAATGGATGCCAGCAATACATTGACCCTGCAGCCTCACTGCTGGGCAGGCTGTTGAGACCCATGTGCTCTGGTGTTGGAGAATATTTGAGTATGAAAGTGAGAGTGAGTTGAGACAGCTCCATTTCAAAACAAAGTAACTTTCCTATAAGATTTGTTACAATAACACTGAGGTAGCAACATTTTCTACATACAGACAGCTCACCAGTGAACCATTGCATTCTTTTCTCTTGACATAACTAAGTCTCTGTGGGAGGTTGTATATGTTCTCCACAAATATCCCATCTGTGAGCAGTTAAGTACTGGAAAAATACTTAAAAACCCAAAACAAAAAGCCACAAACAGAAACGCAGTCACCAAGATGTTAGGCTTCTTCAGTGCTTAGGTCCTGGAGTGCTGTTGATGTGAGTGGTGTTGCTTGGTGGGGTTGGTTGGAGTGTGATGAGGCAATAAGGAGTGCTATTGATATGTGTCTTCCTGCAGGAGAGAGCTGTATGTAACAGATGAAGGCAATAACAGAAGTCGTTCTTGGTTTTATTTTAAATGGGAAAAAAAAAAAAAAGAAGATTTTACTGTATTTTTCCTTGTATGTTTTTAAAAAGCTTTGGGTGGTTTATGAAGTTTACAGGACTTTCTTCTTTGTTTGCATAGCTACATGCTTCTTTAAAAATTAAGGCTGAAGATAAATGATAAACAATCCTGTGTATTTCACAGTCATCAGTGGTTTACAGAGTGTGTAACTGTTTTCTTGCTCTGTTTTTCTGTCTCCTGCTATAGGTCAGGTGAATTAACAGGAAAAAAAATTAAAAATCAATGGTTTGACTTGTATCTCCTCCTGTGGTGCTCTGTAAAGCAAACTACTATTCATGCATGGGGAATCCTTGCCTCTGTCATTGCTTGCTGTTGGACTCTGGGAATTAAATTTTCATTTTGCTTTTTGAATTATTTTTTAGCTTGGACTCTCCTCAGATTTTCTTTTCTTTGTGCTCCAGCAAACATGAAGATGCTTTGTCCTACCATAAAAAGATGCCATTGTTTGTTTATACCATGACACGTGGTAGCAGAAATTTCAATAGGTCTGTGCAGGAGTTGTGACAGTGCCGTGATTCTACCTGAGTTTATTTTCCTTAAGTGGTTGTAAAAACTTTCCATCCCTCTGTTGCACAGCTCAGAGGTGAAAGGTGTGGTGCATGCACCATTCCCTAACTGCTGAAGTGTGTACTGTGAATATACACATTGGATTAGTGAAGAAATCTGAGAGACTGGATGCTATAACACAGCAGTAGTATTAGAAAAGTTTAACTGCTGGGGTGCCTGTGGAAGCCTTGCTGTATCTAGAATATTGTTTGGCATCAGAGTTCAGTCTGGATGAGTAGAAATCAGTGAAGTAAACTGGCAGTGGAAAAAAATATCTGTTGTGTATATGAATTGATGCTGATTTCACATAAGGAAATTAACTTGAAAATTTTATTTCAGATAGTTTTAAACACTTCAAGGGAATTATTTTCACTAACAGTGAGCTGATCATTTACTATTCTATGTCTAGTCATCTGTTCTTTCAGCTGCGAGGGTGTAGACTTTAATTTTTCTTCAGTAGGACAGAGATATTCTTCAGTGCTTCTATTGCAGGTACATCCTAACAATGCTGAAAAAATTCAGTTGCTTGAAAAATACTGTGAATTACTCATTGAATAATACATTTGTGATGAAGATTTAAAAATTAGAAGATTAATGAGAACTTAGCATACCGACAGGTTTAAGCTTTTACTTAGATTGTTTGTTTTTTCAGGTATTGTTTTTTTGTATTATTTTGGTTAGATCCTGAAGGAGGATGGGAGGTGACAAAGCAGAACTAGTCCTAAGTTGATTTATCAGTTTTCATTTGAACAGGAAAATTTATTATTCAGCTGGTTTCCTGCAAGTTTCCTGTAGTAAAAGAATTTTGTGGATTAAAACTAATTGAAATAAATAAATGAATTGCTCTGGCAATTAATAAATGAGATCTGGGGTATTATTAAATGAGACCATGCTTGCAAACATACCCTGGAAACAAAACATATACTGTCTTTATTGGTTGCATTTACTGCCGTTTCTTGACTTGTCTTGGTTTTTTAATTGACTTTGATTCACTGGAAGCTTTTCTAGGAGACTGGCCAATCTGCTGGTGACATTCAGGGATGGCACAGCATTACCAGTCTATTTCTTTGTTGTTGAAAAGGGAAATACTTACATTAACTAAGTGCTTCTTATAGATGACCACAGTAATGCCATACCTGCCCCTACTAGTTCAGTAAGACCAGTGTCCCTCCAACTTTTCTTTGTATGATGAAAACATTGGAACATTTTTTGTCACTTCTAGACTGTGGTTCATTTAATGGAGCTTAACTTGACTATCTTCATGCTCCAAGCCTGTTTAGATGGCATAACGTTATTTTATCTGAGGGAAAAAGAGGTATGGTGGCTAGAAATGGCCTTGAATGCCAAAGGATGTGCTGAGGAGAATGTGGGACTATATTTTATACAGAATGGGCAGATTTTTCTGTAAGCAAATGTCTATCTCTCTGCACTGAATGATAATGGGGAAAAGCCGAGGATGAGAAAAATGACTTGCATTGTGTAGATTCTTAACAAATTATGTGAAAAACAAGTTCCAAATCTTGTGAAAATCATCCTGTGCAGCCAGACTTCAGCTTTCTACTTGGTGTGGCTGACAGCATGTAAAGTTTTGCATTTAATTTGTCTAGCTGAATGGAATAATTTTGCTTTCTTTGTTGTAATTACTTTGTTGTAATTATGTAAAACACTTAAGCCCATATACATTAATATGATGACTATCATAAAATAACTTTGGAGAGTATTTCTTCACAAACAGGAATGTAGCTCCTGGCCTTGCTTTGGCCAGACAAGAAGAACTTTGACCTTTTTAATTGGAGCGGAATCATACATTATATACTACTTAAAATAAATCCTGTCTTTCTGATGTTTAGAATATTTAAATCCTGTCTGTTCATAACAGTTTTGTGTTTCTGGACATATTAATTGACATTTTAACTCTTGCTTGTGATTCTTCCATAGATTATCTTCTTTATTTTGTATGATCAAGGGAATTAATGCTAACAGCTGAGAAGTAGCCCTGCCTTACTAATGCTCTTTTCTGAATCTGGAGCTTTTATTCCTCCACTGGACTCTTGGCTGCTGAGTTTGGGTGTAGCAGTTGGCTGTGGAGGTTGATTTTTTTCTCACAGTTTGTGTGAAACTCTTCCGTTTTTCTTTGTTAGTGTTTCACTTTTCTTGTAAACAAAGTTACCTATTCGGAAGTGTTATGAAGCTCTGAATATCTGATGTGTTTGAAGCTGTGGAAGGCTGTAGTAATGTCTTTGTTATTACGTGGTATCAGATTTTTTCCATTTGTTCCTTTGTGTTGCAAAACATTGAACTCTGGGCTCTTTTGTTGTCACAGACTTTAACAATCTCTCAATCCTTTTTGCACATAATCTTTTTCTCTGACAGTGAAAACCTGGCAAATTTCAGATCATTTGATTTTAAAACAGTCCCAAATTTTTTTAAATGGCTTGAAACATAGTTTTCCGTTTACTGTCCAAAATGAACAACAAATGCTAAGAACACTCTTACTCTAATTCTTCCATTTGGCTGTTTTGAAATGAATTCCTGAAATGTAAAATATCAAGGTCTTAACTCTACAAAATTCTTAATGATGTGATACCTTTGCATGGAAAGGTATAGTTGTCTCTATGTACATGTGACTGGAAGCAGCACAGCTTTCATGCTGTTTGATGTTGCTGACTTATCCAGACTATGTAGAGTGGCTGAGCCTGACTACAATGGGGCTTTGAACTGGTTTTTAACTGGGCATGGTGTTCCAATTACTGAGATGCTGAACGTATGATTAATCCACATAGTCCATTACATAATGTACATGCTTGTGCTGAAGAAACTTTAGAGCCCGATCAAAAATGTATCCTATGCAATAACCCTATTACAGTAATATTTATGTGAGGTGATTGAAATTATAGAGCCTCTATGAAAGACAGCCTCTGGGAGATTAAGGCACAAGAAATTTGTGGTCATATCCCAAAGAAAAGGATTTAAATCCAAGGATCAGTCTGCACTGTTGGAGATGAAGTTGCTACAGCTCTTGAACAACTTAGAAGTTTAAAACCAAAAAAACAACCACCACACCTCCAAAAAACCAAAACAACAAAAATCATCAGCACCTCGAGACAGCAAACAAAAATCACACACAGTGCAAACTGATGCTGGGTGAGGGATTGATTTGCCCTATACAAGGATCATGGTAGGAAATGTCCTGTCTTAGAAGCTAAGTCTGCTGTTGCCATGCTGAGACTGCTGAAATATATGTTTCTCTACTTGGTGAATGCCAGAATCTGCGATGGAGTAAAATGTTGTAGTCTGTATACTACTAATTGCAGTCGACATTGCACTAGTGTTCCGTTGCTTAAAGTACAGACCTTTTGGAGAGATGTAGATACTACTGTCACTTAGAGCATACTAATTTCCATGTAGCAATCAAACCTGAGCTCATAGAAGATGGCATGGACCAACTGTACTTGCAATAAACATTTTCCTTGGTAAAAACCAAGGCTGACAGAAGTAGCTTTGGCAGACTAAACTGTCTGGCTGAGAAGAGCATCTTGGGACTGAGTCTTGGATAGAATCATTGAGTTCATATTTCCATTGTGGAAGTATATCAATAACAGGATTCTTGTGGTGCTAATTTGGTAGGGATGGGACACAGAGGTTATTATGGTATGTTCTAATTTCTTTGAAAAGAAGTCAGGACCAAAAAAGTGACCAAAAAAAAAAGGCCTACATTGAATTGACAGTGTAAAATCTTTGTTGAATAAAAGCGTGTTTAAAAATAATTGTGATAATGTATTGGGTTTGTATTTTTCCTAGCTTAAGATTTCTGTGAATTTTAGTACCATAATCAGATTTATTTGGTGAATTATTTGGTTTTACAGATGTTAAATGAATATTTCCTTAAAATGGGTGAAACTTTTCTCTTTAAGGTGCTAGCCGTATTACTTTTTGTTTTGTCAAGTTTGTTACAGTAGTCTTAAGTATGCTGCTATTTTCTTATGATGACTTCCTAAAAAGCTGTGAATAGTATAAGATCATTTTGCTAAGGGAGGGGAAGTGATTCTCTCTTGGTCTGCAATCTCTGCTTTTATGGCAAGATGAAACTGTGGTTGCCAGTCTGCCCTTCCAAAAGCAACCTTGTTTCTTTTAGGCTCATATCTCTTTGGTTCAGAGATACTTTCACGGAGGTTCAAGAATGACTGCATTTATAAGGCTTACACACTAACCAGAGCATTAAGAATGTTGGGGACAATTGTTAGAGTTCCTAGCCTTGTCAGAGAGACCTATCTGAAGCAGCTTTCTCTCAGGTAATTCTAGAAAGACTGCTCTGTGTTTTTGCAGCATGTAAAATACTTGCAACGTTGGCCTCACGTGGGCAAGCGCAGTTGCTCAGTCTCACTTGGCAAAGCAGAGAGGTATATGTTGTTGTAATACAGTACCTGTGCGTGTCTTCAGGTATATGAGACTTATTAATTCTTTCACAAGCTTCTGTAGCAGCTGTGCAACAGCTGCATCCACAAAAGAGGATACCATGAAACTGATGTCTGGAATTTCCACTGTCTCTACTGACAAATGATGAGCAGAGTGGATCCTATTTGCATCTCTGCTAGAGGATATGATTTGTTGTTTTATATTGTTTTCTTAGAAATACTTTTCAAAAGAAAATGTAGAGCTAAATGTCCACTGTATTTAGTAGATGGATCTGAAAACTTTTCAAAGCAATTCCTGCAAACCAGCCTGAAACTAGTGCTGGTGGAATAGAATTTATTTGATTTTGGAAGAATCCATTGGCTGAGTGAGCTGATGATTTCTTTATCTAACCATGTAAAAGGAAAGCTGCCTTTTCTTAGAATGATTCTGAAAGGAAGTTCAGGTGTGTCCTTCTGCTACTGTGTTGATTTGGGGATGGTTAATAGCATTACTGAGTTCACAATAGTTCATTAGTAGCAGTGTCAGGAAGTAAGCTGTATTTTAAACTTTTTTTCTGTGATACAGATGATCCTTTTACAATGCTTAGACACAAATTCACTGTATAATGGCAAATATCAGTGCTTAATTGGTACTGTATAAAGAAATAAATAAATTACAAAAGAAGGTCCTGTTACAGTCTTAAGGGAATCATCAGTGCATTTCATATATAAACACTTTTTTTTTTTTAAACTACAGGTAGCATAATGTCAAAGGTTCTATGCAAAACTCTTTAACTGCTAATTTATTTTTCTTTTAAGCTTACCACTCATGTTTAGATTTAATCTCATGTTTTAAAAATTACTCTGATTTTAAAGATGAAGATAACTTCAGAGGATACAAAATGAGTATCTTTTTAATGATAAGTAAATTTTTAAAGATAAATTTTAGCTTTAAAACGAATCTAAAGATTAATTCAGCCATCGATTACTGTAAGCTATTTATATTGTAAGACTTAGACTGAGATTTTGTTAAAAAAAATAGGTATATGGAAGAATTTCCTTGTTTATTTGTAGGTGCTAAGTTGTTGTATTCAACAAAATAAGGCCTTTCACTTCTGATTTCATTCTCTGTTCTCACACAATTCTTGTTCCTTTTCTGTCAGCTCTGTTTCCTTTGTCTGCTAAGCAGTGGGTTGTGTTAACATTTGAGCCTTTGTGTTTGGATAAATAGCTGGTTTATTTTGTAAATGGTGGAGAGTCCGATAGTCTGTGTAGCTTATTTGCCATTCTTAAAGAGAAGGATAATATTTTGCAGTTGATTGCATCTGTTTTGCTGCTGCTTTCTGAAAGGTAAAATCACCTGGGCCAACTTTTCCTCCATACTCCTGCACATGGCACAAAATGAGATTATTTTTGGGCAGAATCCTCTTAATGTTAATACATTTATTCCTCACTGGAGAAACAGGTTTTGTTTAGCTGTTACTCTGAAGTACAACATGAAGACTGTAATTCTTCTCTGCTACTTTCCTTTATTTTGGTGCTTGTTAAGGACTATAGAAGTATTTTACCCCTTCATTTGGAAGGAATTGAAGAGTGCAATCTTACTAGTCTTAAGGAGCAGATGGAAGAGCTAATGGAAAGACTATGTGGAACTGAAATTTTGAGTTACACTCAAAATTATCTGTGATCTGTGCAGCAGACTGCATGTTGCTTATGTGTCCTTAACAGGTCTGGGAGGGTAAGTCTCTATCCAGGTGTTCTGTCTGGATCTCCTTGACTAACTTCCATGTCTGTGCACCTTTATTCAAAAATGTTTTTTCAACTTTTCATCAGTTGGAGAGTCTGTTAAATAAACAAGGGCATGTGTTCTAATGAAAATGAATGGGAATTGGGCATCTAGAATTCTGGATTCAGAGTCACACCCTCCCTCTCATGTTGTGATACTGAATCCTTTTGCTAAGTCATGAGTGAGAAGGGGTTTTGTTGGAGTTACAGAGCTGTTGGTTGAGCGTGCCCCGAGGAGTCTGAAATGCTACTGGCATCACAACCAACAGCTATCCTGCATGCTGATGTTATTCAAAGGTCCTTTCTGTCATAAATGGTAGCCCTGACATGGTCAAAATACCGTTGTTGCTGTAGGTCTGTTGAATGTGTCAAAGTACAATGATATTGTTGGTACCCAACATCAATGCATCACGATGATCTGTGGTTCAGTTGTTGCTTATTATTTGCAGCCATGGTGTGTGGAATGAGCAGTTGGGATGAGTGCTTTTAGTAAGTATGTGGGATGAGATGACCTTTTCTCAGAGGGACTCCTTCATAACTTGGTTTCCATTGCTTTTGTCTTTCTGAGTATTTTTCTTGGCTGGCCATAAATGATAATTTGTGTAGAGAAAAGATCCTGCTGACAGCAACTACTTTGTGTTTCTGCTGAGACCTTGCTGAGTTTATAGTCAGCATTTTCACTATAGTGAAATTAATGTTTTATTGCTGTTTAATGTACAGGAAGTAAATCCTGTGGCAGAGTTGCTTGTTACTTGCCACTTCTTAAAATTACTTCTTTTTCTTCAGCTCTCTCTGTCATTCCCTGTAGAGGATGGTGCTTGTTCTTTTCAGTCTTAAGTGAATTGTGAGACTCCCCACCCTGAGCCATGTTTCCTTCGCATTTGTTTTGTAGCAAATGTTTTAGGTTGCCTGGCATCTTCCCCAGACCAATTAACACTAAAATCTGTCAGGAACAGTTCAAGCACAGGAACCTAGCCTCTAACATGTCAGACTACAGTGAGCAATTGTATTTTTGACAAAATTTAAGACAAACATCTCTACTGTTTAAATTATTATTCTACTTAGCTGAGGTTTTTTTCTTCTGCACAGTTTATTGTCTGTCTGGCAAATATATTCCCTAAACATAGGCAATGGTGAGGTACAATCTCTATTCCAAACATTTTAGAGCCTATACTCTCCCCAATCAAATTCCTGTCTGAGCCAGAATCAAATTTCTACAATTTCATTTTCTTCAGTTTTGTGAACAGTAGAATTACTCTTCCATCACTGTAGGAAAAACAAAAAAGGTTGCTCTGGGTGAGGCAGAGGTTTTCTGTTTGGGTTTTTTTTAATGTTTCAGATCTCTCCCTTTGTCCTTAATCATTGTTGAGCCATTCTCCATTGCTTCAGGCATGCTTATGGAATCTGAATTGAGAAAGTGACTTACATGTTCCCCTGTTGTAGTTCAATGTTGTTAAGCTGTAGAGATTTTAATTCGTTTTGTTTTGCAGTAACAATTGCTTTTGTGGCAGCACCTAGAAAGTCTAGTCCAGGACAGTGTTACAAATCTGTAAGAAAAAGTGCAGCCTCTCTCCTCAGAACTAAGTTAAACTTCTCACCAGAGGTGAGCAAGAAATGAGCAAACTTGTTTCAAGATCAGGAGGCTGAAATAGAGTCTTGCAGTGTTCTCTGGCAGCATTCCCTGAAAGATAACAGCATCCTGGGTTATGTTACACAGTACACTGATGGAAATGTTTAATTCCCCTTTTGTCAGCACTCATCAGAGTACACCTGGAAGATTGTGTCAAGGTTTGGAAGCCACCTTATCTTCTCACCCTAGCCCAGTCTAAGGCAGACATTGCTAGACAGGAATATATTCAGTAAAGGGCCATTAAAACATTTTAAGACAGAAGTGTATGTTCTTTGAGAAGCCAAGGAAATAGAACTTGTTCGGCCTGGAGAAGATGCTTTGAGGAAGGGAGAGCCTAATGGCAACCTTCCAGTGTAGACAAGGACTCAATCAAGACAAGAGAACTGGGCTCTTCACTGAGGTGCTTGGCCAGAAGATGAGAAACAATGTATATGAATCAAGATAAGAGGCTCAGACTTGAGGAGACATACCCATTCACTGCAAGGGTAATGAAATATTGGAAAATATTGCCTAGCAAGGTTGTGGAATCTCTCTTCTTGAGGTTTTCAAGTCTTGCCTAGAAAAGCTCTGAGCAAACTAGTCCATCTGAACTCATAGTTGACTCTGCATTCTGCAAATTGGAGTAAATGACCAGCCGAAGCCCTGGTCATTTATTCAATGATTCAGTGAACTGAGGAACATCCTGGGAAGCAGAATGTCTGCTGTCAAAGATCACGGTTTATAGAAGATAAGCTTATGTCCTTGTTGGCTGCTAAAGAAGAAGATATAAAACAGTTTTCAAGAGGCTACATTTGAGATTTCTGAGTGATTCATCTAACCACAAGTATTATGCAGTGATCCAAATATATGACAGTGATGAAGAAAATAGAGAAAATGGAAACCATAATCAGAGTATGGGACAGCTTCCTTGTGCAAGGGGTGGTAGGTGATAGGAATCTATAGCTTAGAGATAGTATAGACGAGTAAGCATAAGGTGAAGAATAAAATGAATAAGATAAATCCTAGGGATGGTGGAGGATACAAACTCTTACCTCTTTTCCAGGTAAATGTGGTCGTCAAATGCATTAACCAAGGAACAGGTAAAAAAGATAAGAAAATGTTTCTCCCCTAATAAAGGGAGATGGGTGAAGCTGCTTATTGCAGCTGTCAGTTTATAAATTGATGAATAAATAATCCTCACATGTCAAAAAAAAGAGGAAAAAATAATGAAAGGAAAAAAAATGCATTGAGAGCTGTTAAACAGGATTGTGCCATAGACTTTGGAAGGATGTGTGGGAGAAAACACCTGGTTTTGATTGGAATTGAAGACAAGAGAGGACGCTATACCTGTTAGAATTGCCATGTCTTGATTGAACAAATAGTCTTACCTAAATGTGAATTGTATCACCTCAGAATTTGCCAAACTTGTAAACCTTAAGAGTTCATGCTGTCACAGTCTGACAACTGATTGATGATTGATTAATACTGATGATCTGAGAGCCTGGAGTGCTTATAAAAGCATGAAATCAAAAGGAAGTTTTTGCTGTAGGAGAGCACAGAGGCAATTTCTACCTTGCTGTTGTTTCATTGCAGTTTAACAGTGGTTCAGTATTGCTTCTAGCAAAAAAAAAAAAAGTGTTTTATCACTAGGTCTTTTCAAGCTTATTTTTCTCTGGCTAAGAGAAAAACCCATTCTTTGAAGATGTCTATAGGTGGATCATATGTAGAGATATTTAGTTCAGTAACTTTGTGATACTTTGTGTAATAAGATCAAAAGGGAACTTTATTTCAGGCTGGACTATGTTATCCTTTGGACAACACATCAAGCATAAGTTAATATCTGCATGCAAAGTATTCAGTATTTAATCACATTCAATAATAGTCAAGATCCAGTCTCTTACTGGACAATCTGAGAAGGCAACTGAAGTCAAAATGCCAAGGAAGTGAGCTTTTTAAATTAGCAAACTTTTGTCTGATGTGGTTGGTGGCAGTATATAATAGTTTATAGAAAATACCCAGTACAGAGTCAAGGGGATGTTAATTTAACATAATTCTTTTTGAACACTGCAAGTGAGCATAGAGTATGAGGGTATTGTAACAAATTTATTCACTGCAACTTTTTCTCAAAGTGTGTGGGATTTTTAATCAGCACAACATGTTTCAAGAACCAGAGATAGAGAACTGCTGGAACAGCTTCTTCATGTTTGAATAAATTTATGATAATTGCAAATATGTGATGACTGCCTGAGATGTAGGAGTAGAATGCCAGAAACACTAATGACCTTCCAGAGCTTTATGTGCTTTTTTTACACTTCTGTTCAATGTACATTAAATCCAGTCTCTAGGTATATAGCATGCAGCAGCCACCTTTGACAAGCATGTGGGTGTGACAGAGAGGACAATGAAAGGAAAGTATATACCTGACTATACAAACCAGGAATTAGTGTGGTTTTTTTTTTATATATGAAAACTTAAAAAAAGGACTATGTTCCATAGTTCCATGCCTTTGGCTGGAAAATGGTTGTCTTCCACGTACTGCATCCTTTTCGTTGTTCTGTATGTGGAGAAGATATAAAGCATCTGCATGTATGCCTACTATTTAATTGATGGCTTTCTTTTACTTGGTGGTGGTTTTTTGACCACTTAAATGCTCATCTACTGTGTTTCAGAAAGCTTGGAAGTCTTGCCGAGTTTGCTATCCCTAGAGGATTTCAGCATTGACTGACAAATAAATACAGAAGTTTTAAGCTATCCTCAAAGCTATTGTTAGTACAATCTTTTCATGACATGACCAAAAAGCAATGTTGGAATGTATTGTAAGCAAAAGAGGTAGCACTTAGAAGAAACAAGTGCCTGTGTGTGTGTGTGCATTTTAATAACAAAGACATGAAGCAGTTAAGCACATACACTCTTTTCTTCAATTGGTTTTGGTCTTATATACTTAATCATCCGTTAAGAAACCAGAAATCTTGTCATTGACAAAGGATTATGTCTATTACTGCATTGCATAACTAGTGAAAGTTGTTTTTTTTTATATGTGCTGAAGAGCACCTAAACAGAGTTATTCCACTGTGTTTGCTTTATGCTTTCTACTTGGAAACACTTGCAGTGAAATGAAAGGTCGAAATGAATAAAGTATATTGTACTAGCTTTTAGTGGAAAAAAACCCCTCACAATTGTACAAATATATTGCTTCTCAGAGCTGTGAGGTTTTTGTATAGCTGTGAACAATCAACTGGCAAACACTTCACTAATTTCTAATTTTAGCATCCTTTACACAATGGTATTATATAGATGATTTTTATCTGTCTGTATGTCTCCTTGTATCAGAGATCTCCGTACCATATGTTGTTTTCTCTTTTAGTGTCAATTTATGTGTGCTAAATCATTCTTGGTGGTCCCTGAGATTCACATATAATGATCATGTGGTTTAACCCAGATGATTATTATTTTTTTTGTATGCATTATTTAGAATTGCTTTTCATTTAAAGAACCCCCAAACCAACACACACACAAAAACAAAATCCTAAACTCAACCAGCAACAATAAGAATGTAATAAATAGCCTGAAATGGTATAATGGGAATTTGTGGGCATACTCTGAAACCATTTGGAGAAAGAAAATGAAGTATTCTGACCAATGTCATTTTTCACATACAAAGTCTGTTCCTGTTCAATGATCAAATGCTCGGTTTAAAATGTTTCTGGGGATAATGAAATAGTCTCAGCAATGGAGTTGATGAGATGTTCATGATAGCTAATGTTAGATGAAAATATGCATAGTGACTAATTCTTATGAACTAGGTGATGTTAGGTACTTGTGCCAAATGACAAAAGAGGTGCTGAGCTCTTGAATGTTGCTGGTACAAGGACTGGCAATGAAGTTGATTTTGACCACAGGAGACATTTGAATGGATCTGCCATTAAAATATCTTTACTGTAACTTATTAGTAAGGATTAAAAATGACATCACTCTGCACAGGAAGATGACTCCTAACTGAAGCAAATGTGGTTGTGTTGTCAGTGTCTATTAAATTATGTTAAAGTAGCCCTAAATAACACAAATGCCACTCCAGAATGCAGGGGAAGGAACAGTGAAGCAATTGCTTATGGAAGACAATAAATCAGTGTAGTAATTCTGTTCTGTATGGGCTGATTGTAAAAAGTGTGGTGTTTCAGTAACATAGCCCTAGTCACAAACAATTATGCTGGAAAGAAACTGTTATTTTGGAAGCCTGTGACACTTCATTTTTAAACTGCCATTTCTGGGAAGGTGTCAATGACAGAAGATAAATGGTAAGTACTGGGACACTCATTAAATACTTTTTGGTTTGCATTTAGAAATTAGTTGCTAGAGCGCTCTAAAAAACTCTGCTTGTGTTCAGAACTGATTTGCTAATTTGCAAGATAATCCTTAAGACTTGTAGCTGACAGGTTGTGTCAGTTTTACAGAAATCTACAATTACAATTGCATGGTGCTGGGAATGGGTTCCCTGAGACTTGGAGCAGAACAAGGATGAGATGTTTTGAAGTCCTTTTGTGTTATGGATTGGATTTTTGTAACCTAGTGAATATGTCAGTCACAAGGACAGGAGGACTCATGTCTCTATCAGAACTTATACCCATTATTTGGGTGCATTTTGTAGTTGTCGTGGTGATGAGGGCTCTGAGCCCGGGAAGAGGGGAGGAGTGGGGAGCAGGTGGTCTTAAAGGGCTGGTTGGACTCTTCATCTCTGTACCATTCTGTGTAGTTTTGTTTTGGTTCTGTTTGGGGGTTTTATGCTTTAGTTGATATTAAATTATTTCCTGTTTTCTTCCCCAAGCCAAGTAGCCTGGTATGTCTTGTCCTGCACCTTTAAGTGGCAATTAAGCTCTCCCTGCCCTTTAGCAACCATCAAGTCTCCAGTACTTGAGGTTAATCATGGTCTTTTTTTCCCTGATGGGCCTAAACCACGACAGTAGTGTTTAGGAAAAGGAACCTGAAAAAATTTGCAGATGAAGGTGGTGGAGGTTGAACATTCTTCCTAGTTCAGATTCCTTTATTGCCCCTTTAAGTGTGGTTTAGGATGTGTACAACCATCATCTGAAAAAAAAAAAAAATTAAGAATATTCATTGTTATGCATGGTCAGACATTGTTCTGTAACTTTCTGACACTTCAAAGTCATGCACATGAGAATATTAATGGTTGACATCACACGGAAGCTGGTTTCATATCAGGGCTTCAATTTATTTTTTAGCTTCCTGCTTGATGTCAAGAGGACTCAGAAAACTGATTTACAGAGGCTTTTGGAGAGGCGTCGTTAAATGCTTCAAGACTACACAATTCTCAACTTACCGCAGCAGGGGAACTGGAAATTAATCTTTCTGTACCTCTTTTCTTGATCTTGTTGACAACTTTTCTGTTATAGTGGTAAGATGTATCCTGATAGGACTAACTGTGGCTAGGCAAAACCATCAGCATAGCTCTCCAACTATACCACACAAGAATCTTTTGTTTATGGTATCAAGAAACAATATTCATATTTTATTACTTTTTTTTAGTTCCCTTCACTTGCCTGTATTTGCATACAGTGAGTTTTGCTCTTCCTATCTTTGCTTCTCTTGGTTTTTTTTTTTCTGATGTTTGTTTCCTACTTTGTTCAAGTAAGTTTGGTTTTATTAACAGAGACATTCAAAAGAATCAGTGGGTTTACTGACATGAGAAAGGCTTGAAGAAGCAAACCCACAGCACTACAGACAATAATCTTGGAAATTCTTATTCAGAGCCTAATTAAATGCTTTTTGTTGTCTGCTTTCCCTTGCTAAATGTGGCAAAATTATTGTTGGTTTGACAAAAGGTGTTCTGTAGTTTAGTGGGGTTTTTAAATTTATTTGAGAGATACTGAGACAATAAGAAGATGGAAGAGATTGCATAATTACCAAAAAGGTTACACCTTTCCGAGAAAGCACCTACTTAATTCTTTTGAGCTGACTCAAACTTGCCAGCACTCACAAAGAAAGCTGCAGAATGACTGTGAAACTGTTTCTTTTCTTCTTTTAAAGCCGTAATGGAACTAGTGATACCAGTTGATAAAACAGTTTAAAAGTGTTTTCTCCACCTGGAAAAGAGAGTATTTGTCTGTGAAAGAATGGAAGAACTTAAATTTCATATCTGCAATGTGAATATATAATTAGTATTTCCCCATTGCTACTAGAGTAGAAATTAAATGATAAAATAAAGCATTTTCTCTGTGAAATGTAATTGTACACGAAAAGCAATGCTGCAGAACTAGTAGGTTGGTCATTTGTGAGAAATTTTCATTTCATTTTAGTAGTCTTTTATGATGAACAAGAAGGATATTGCTAATGAAGAGGTATCTGAGCCCCTCAGTTCAAGAACAGGGAGCTACTGGGGAGAGTTCAGCACAGGACCACAAAGATGATGGAGTGAAACATCTCCCTTCTGAAAGGCTGATGAAAGGCTGAGGGAGCTGGGGCTCTTGAGCTTGGAGGAGACTGAGGGATGACCTCATTAGTGTTTACAAATATGTAAAGTGGGGTAGTATCAGGAGGATGGAGCCAGGCTGTTCTCAGTGATGGCCAGTGATAGGATAAAGAGCAACAGGTATAAGGTGGAACATAAGAAGTTCCAAAGAAATATAAGGAAAAGCTTTTTCACTGTTGAGGTGAGGGAGCACTAGAAGGGGCTGCCTGGATGGGTTGTGGAGCCTCCTCCTCTGGAGACATTCAAAACCCACCTGAACAAGTTCCTGTGTGACCTACTCTAGGTGGTTCTGCTCTATCAGGAAGATTGGACTAGATAATCTTTCGAGGTTCCTTCCCAACCCTTAAGATTCCGTGCTATGAGTGGAAAAAAATCATAAACTATTCATTATTAAATATTTTACTCCAATGTAAATGGTGGAGTAATTTTGGGGGGAAATGCCCTTGGAGCATCCCGTTCTTCAGTGTTTTTTGCTTTGGGGAAATCTTCTCCAGAAGAGGCTTGTATAAAGAGATTGCCTGTGCATCTTTTATGAGACAGACCATTAGAGTGATGCTTGTTACATTTCTTCTGACTCCTGTGCTTGAGGGGAGAGTAGGAGTCAACACATACTAGGGGAAAGAAATGGAGAGTTACAAGGGGTAACAATTTGGTTTTGCAATAGCTTGTTGTAAATGTTAGTGTTATGCATGGAGGCATATCAAGATTAAGAAACAACAGGTTGATCTGTTGTGAGAATTAAACATATTGCACTTCTCTAGGTATATCTGTCCTGAAAACAGATATAGATAACACTGAAATTGCTCAGCTTTGTGGTTAAGACTGTATTATATGGAATGTTGAGATATAAAGTTTCAGATAGTCATTTTTCCTACAGGGAAAGTAAATTGATCTATCTTCTGTATGAATACACTGATTTTTGTGTGCATACATTCAATTTATTTCTCTTAATAAGATGCTCTTGCAACTCTCATTACTGAGATAAAAGCATGTAAGTTCTGTCTTTCACTATTTTAAGGGTTTGGTTTTTTTTCTGTTCTAAGGAAGAAAAAACTCAAACAATCGAAGCAAACTCTGTTACTGAGGAGATTCAGGGTTCAGAACAGTCAAGGGGTTCTGGAGTGCCACTGCCTGCTTACAGTACAGCTGTCCGTCACTGTGTGCCCTAAGGGAAGAGATCTATTGAGAGCACTTGAGCAGGATCAAGCTGTAATGCACTACAGACTTCATTGTGTTCTGCTTGCTTTAAATGGTTAAATATCCTCCAGATGGTTTTCAGTGGGATCAGGGCTTTTCCCTTTGTTGCTCTGTTGTATGAAATATATAACATTTTATTCTTTTTAAAGACTTTTTTTCCTTCCTCAAATTAAATTATTCATTGTAGCACCCCTGGTAATTATTGCCTGGGTGAGTTTGAGATGAAGAATTCTCTTACCTTGTCACAGCTGGGGACTGAGAAACAGAACTGGAGATGAGAAAAAAAAAAAAACCTCTGCACAGGTTCGCAACTTTGTAAGGTTGTCACTATATTTATCATCATTTTTCGTGCTCTTCTTTCATTAACCATATGAAAGTATTGTGCACATTGGTTGTCAGAAACAAAAATAGAAAAGAGCATTGGGAGTGGAGATAGTCCTTAAATTTTAGAGCTTGCCCTTTTCCCTTGGAGGTTTGGTAGCATGACCAGGACACAGATTTTTGTCGTTGTTTGTTATTCTCTTCAACTTTTTTACCAAGAATGACATCTACAAAGAGGACTGATACTACTACTCTTTCCTAGCCATTTAGGGAGTGAGGGCAGCCTATAGAAGAGAACTGATACAGACACTTGTCTTCTGTAGCTGTTCTTGCAGCAATGGCATTAAGAAGACTGCTAGATCCATACTATAGTGATGGATCTGTGTTAAAGAATGCTAATTCTAAGAGTATCATCTTAAAATGAGGAAAAGGCTATTCATTGCTCCTTAGGGAAAAAAAAAGGAAGTATACAGAAATCTAAGCAGCCTGGGCTTCGGTTAGTTTCATTGTATGCATTAATACACTGTTATTTTTATATTGCTTTTTGTTTTCTTATGTAGGCTTTTTAATTAGTTGCAGGAGTTAAGTAAGATAAAGCTTATACATTAAATGAGGAGAAAGTATAGGTTTTAGAGACTAGGGGAAGGGGAAGCAGTGTTGCAGTATCCTCAATTTTTTTGTATGACTATTTCCTGTACTGTTTAAAATGGATAGTATTTCTGCTCTTTCTTCTGAATTAAGCTTGTACGGTGAATAAAATCCTCCTTGTTCAAATGAACTTAGTTTTATTATGTCAGTATGATTATCAAAAGGGAGATCTCAGGTAGGAAAACTTGAGCTGGAAACCTGACTCACCCATAACGAACACGAAATTGTGTCCTATTCATCAGCTGTGCCTGTGAGGATATTAGGCAGGGAGAAGGAAGCAGCAAGAGGAGGAAGGGAGAGGAACTAGGAGAGGAACAGTTAACCCACTTCGAGGAGTCCGCTGACTGTGTCTTACTCCCTTTGTTTCCTTTCTGTTCCACCTTTTAGTGCAGAAGGTGCTCAGGTACTGCTGGTGCTACCACAGGCTTTCAGGTTTTTGGTGGAGTTCATTCTGTAGCACTGCTGCCTCTATCTCTCCTGAAAATTGTCTTGATTATTTGAACTTGATAAAGGGAAATTTGTGGTCTTCATTTTGTTTTATTGGTCACCTTTTCCATAAGCTTCTACTTAAAATATTTTATGGACATACAAATGATTATCTTAGGAAGGTGAAACTTCATGTATTGTACCCCCTGGCACTGGTATGATTTGGGTGAAGAGTATTTATAAGTTAACATCAGTCTTTTTAGTGAGTTGGGAAGAACTCTTTGTTCTCAGAGTAGACCTTCTGTTACAGGGAGTGAAAATGATGGATACATCTCTAGTTACAAATAATAATAACTGGAAGTGTGTAGGAGAACAGTTCTTTGATGGGTTCAAACACATTAAAATTTAGGTTATTTCTAAAATTTTGTGACAAGAGACTCAGTTTTTGGGGTGCTACTTGCTACTGTGCAAATATTTCCCTAAACAAATGCTAATTTTGATCTTGTCAATATGTTACTGCCATGGATAGAACTGGAAAAAAAAAAAAAACAACCAACCCAGCAATCAATTTGTCTTCACAGCTCAAAATAGAACTTTCTTCTTGATGATACGGTGGTGTAAATTACTTGAGATGGTGCATGAACAGCAGAACAGCTTTCTACCTTCGCAATCAAGCAGAAAAATGTACTTTTACTAAAAAATATATGAAACTTCTCTTCATAGTTTTATTTGACTAGATTCAATAGTTCAAAGTGTTATAGTATTTGCCACTCATATTTTCTCTTAAGGTCAGAATAGTTTTAAGTGTGTGTCCACAAACAGGTTGAATAAGCGTAAATAAATCTAACTTACTTCAGTGGTATTGTTTGGTAATTTGATATTGTTTGGATATGTATGTTGTGTATAAAATAAGACTTTTATCCATTAAATGGTTAAGAGTAAAGGGAAGTTATTTGTTCATGTATAGAAGGGACAGTTTGAATTCATATGAATTCAATCTGGGATACAGAGGTCAAATATGTTAATTGTTTCTGCAGGTGGGAGATTTGATAGAGATTAAAAACTGCTTATGTGTTGGGCTGATACACTAATGTTATTGATTTCCTACAATAATGCAAGGAATAGTGTTCCTAAACTAACATAGTTTACTTGATCTTTAAACTGGTAGCTCTATAAAGAATCTCCAAAGGATGCTAGGTACAGCATTTTGCATAAAGTTACTGATATTAAGGTAAGGTGGATTTTTGAGAGTTAATTTGATATGCTTTGGTGTTCATTTCAGTGTTTGTTCATTCAGAATGATGAGATCTCATGTTGGGAAATTAGGATGTTTATCCAGAGAAGGTGAGCACATACATTTTCAGTTCAGTGAATGCATGGTAAAGCTTCTGTACTATTTGCACACACTGCACACTGCATCGATGCAATGTGTGTCTGTTCTTTCTGTGTTCAAGTCTTCTTGGACAGCATTTTGAGATCAGTGCTGGTGCTAACTGCAGAGGGAAAAACAGTGGTGCATGTTTCTTAGTTTTGGTGGTGGTTGGTTTTTCTGGTCAGAGGCACAGGGAGGGCACTGATGCTACTATGCCAGTTACTCTACCACTTTGAAGGGAGAGCAAGAAAGGGGAGTGCTGTTAGGAAAGTAAAGGGCCATGTGGTCTTCATGAATACAGAAAGCAGAAGCTAAGCAATCATGGTTAGAAGTGTTGTGTTGTACTACACCTCATGGAGTTTGTAGGTCGAAGAAGTACACCTTAAGTGTGAAGCCAGAATTTGTCAGTTTTATTGTTGCTTTAATTGAAGTTGTAGCAGTCTGTTCAAGAAGAGTTATTTTATTGGACTAATAATACCAGGTTATTTTGGACTAAAAATCCCTTATGAACAATATGTTTAAAGTTGTTCATAAGCATCCTAGCACTGACCCCTTTTGTGACATGCTCAACCATGAAACATCCCCCTGGGTCCTGAGACCAGTGGTATTGACCTTTCTTGAGGACAGTGGTATAGGAGTGATGGCTCTTTGCTGGTAGTGCTGGGATACTGCTGTCATGACGGGGAGGCTTCCCCCTTGGTCTTGGATCTGCTTGAGGCTAGTTTTATATATTTTCAGTCTGTTCAGACACTCTTTCTTTTATAAATGACTCAAGGTAATTGAACAAGGACTTCTTATCTCATTTAGACCTTTATCACAATATGGTTAAAGCACATCGTGGCAGAGTCAGCAAAGGAGGCTCCTATTAAGCTGTAGAAAGTAGATCACTACAGAGTCAGTGTCCAGCTATAGGAAATAACCCTCTTGACCCTGTCCTGATCTTTATTAATATTTTCAGTTGCAAATAAAGCCAGACCCATGATCATTTAAAGCATTCCCTGGTGAATCCCAAAGGCCAGAGTTGTGAAGCTGCCTGTGGGATGCTGAGACTGCCCAGAGGAAGAGCTCAGTGAAGCATGGCACAAGCACTGTTTTAGCCCAGGAGAGGAGGCTTGTGGATGCCAAGGGTGGGTGGAAAGAAAATGAGGTTTCGCATCAACCAAGGATAGTCTATCAGAAGACATTACCTAGCACTTCACGAGTGGGTTTATGAAGACCATTTATTATTCTAGGTCAGGTAGCAGGGGCTCAAAAACCCCTTAAGCTTATAAACTGACCATGCCAATTCAAGCACACAAGAGAAAAATCAAAGTTTGAAGCACACCTTGCCATTTTTTGGCATTTTTAAATCTTTCATTGCACTTTAAGCCTTTAACTTGAAAATGCCATTGATTTTCATTAGAAGGCTTTGTAATCTATTTCAGAACTGCTCTCCTAAAAAATATAAAATTAAAATCTATCTTGCTAAGGAGTGATACCGATTTCCTATTTTGGCTTCTTTCCAGTCTTATAAATTGGGACTTAATCAGGGCTACTGAACTGAAATAGATTTTATAGAGAGTAACAATCCATTAATAAGATCTTTTGCTTAAGTAAGTCTTTAATTGCAGCTCTGTCCAAATGTTCTGTAGGAAAAATCTTGAGGGTTTCATAGTGCTGTGACCTTAATATTGACTGAAGTTTCTTCTTTGACAGAAATGTATGAAGACCTTTATTCTAAATGTTTTAAAGGAGGTAGAACCAAATCTGAATGTCAGCTTTATTTCCCTAACCAAAGATAGTTCAGGCAAAACTGGAATTTCTTTTGGTAATTTTTATCAGCTTAACCTCACAAACTTGATTCAACTGCTTGGAGCTTTAAATTGTTAGTACAATCTACTTGAAAAAATATTCAAGCCTTGTGAAAACCTTGTTAAAGGTTTCTGCATCCCTCTAATCAGTTCTGCTGCTGGGGGGAAAAAAAAAGAATTCTGCTCAGATGAAGTAAGAAAATGAGCCAGTGTCCTTAATCAAGCATGTCTTAAAGGAAGGTTTCTTTGAGTAGACTGCATTGATCCCCCACCATATCTCTTTGAAATACCTGAAACATTTTCTCCCTGATAATTCTTAGCCAGGCTGCCTTCAAAAAGCCCGTGTAAGTCTCTGTATCAGCTATGCTCTGCTCAGTTTTGGATTTTATTTGGAAAAGACCTAGCTGAAAACGTTTTCCCTCTCCCTTTCACCAAAGCTGTGAAAATGAGAGTCTGAGAGGGGTTGTGGTATGTTGCTGCAGAGCTGCCCGATACAGTGATACATCTCTGGCTGATTAACGTAAGCACTGCTCAGTGTTATATAATCACTGATCCTTGTGTAACGAGATGGTTGGGCTGCTATTGCTCCTGTGCCTGTGTTCTCCCTGCAAATCTATCTTATTTCTTAATTTCAGAGTCCTCAAGTAGGCGACTACGTTATCTCTTTGGGATAAGTGTTATCTTTCCTGTATCTAGCAACAGGACAAGGGGTAATGGGATGAAGCTGGAACACAAAAAGTTCCATTTAAATGTGAGAAAAAACTATTTTACTGTGAGGTGAGGCAGCCCTGGCACAGGCTGCCCAGGGAAGGTATGGAGGCTCCTTCTCCAGAGGTCTTCAAGTCCAGCTTGGACATGTTCCTGTGTGATCTGACCTAAGTGGAGCTGCTTCTACAGGGGGGGTTGGACTAGATGATCTCTAAAGGTCACTTCCAACCATTACCATTCTGTGATTTTATGATTCTCAGCTGTTAAGCCTAGGACCCATTGTGAACTACTGTTTCCAGTCTTGAGACTTGTAAAGTTGTGTTGCTATTTCAGGTAGTCATTACGAATTCTTTCAGAAGTTATGCTCAGTTCTGAAGTGGACAAGTAGTTGATGTGACATTTCTCAAGGAAAAACAGCATTTTATAGATAATGAGCCATTTCTTTTATTGATGGGACACTTGGTGAGCACAGCAGTGACAGGACTTTTCAGTGGTAGTTTTTTGTCTGAGAGCTAGAATACATCTCAGTCAGTGTATGTTGACACAGTCAGAAAGTAGAGCAATAGATCACTTAAGCCTATGTCAGTAATAGCTAGACTACCAGGTAACTGTGCCAACAAACAGCAAGATCTCCTGAGGCTTCCTTATGTAAGTGATGCTCCAGGCACATATTGCAGCAGCTATGGAGTTGTTAGTCATAAGTGACTGATGCAAGCTTAGGTCGTGTCTTCCACATGTTGAAAAGTTTTACGTGTGGTTGAAACTTAAATACAGAAATCCCTGTGTGGAGTTTGGCTCCTTTCAGATATTTATTTGGAGTAAGCAACAGGTCTGACAACCAATACCTGAGAGTCTTCTCCCATCCAACTTTGCAGTTACTAAAGTGTAAAAAACTCAAATATGTTACAGCAGACATTTAGTACTTATGGCCTATAGATTTTAGACCTCTTTTCTGA
This sequence comes from Urocolius indicus, assembly GCA_013401255.1. Classification (NCBI taxonomy): domain Eukaryota; kingdom Metazoa; phylum Chordata; class Aves; order Coliiformes; family Coliidae; genus Urocolius; species Urocolius indicus. Next base: position 557,902 of record WBNH01001420.1, read on the forward strand.
CCAAGAAAACAGCTGGGCTTTCTCCTTTGGAAGTAAGTCAAGCATTATTAAGATGCTGAACCTAATTAGCTCCCATCCCAGAGTGCTTTATCATTGTGACTTAGAAGTGCTGCTCTTTGAAAAGGGATTATAGGATCTTTCTTTAATTGGTTCACCATTTAACCACAAATTAGCCAGTAAATTTGTAAATTAATAACTTTCAAGATTGTGCTGCAAATTAGACTTACCTAAGGAGTATTTACTTTACTTTTTCCAGGTGGAATGATTACCTTAGCTAACCAGCACTCAACAGATTTTTCAGTTTAGATAAATCTGTTTAAAGAAACAGAAGAGGTCAAGGGAGAAAGTATTAAATATTCTTTAAATCTGAGAAGGAAAATCTCAGGGTATTGATTGAAATCTTCAAAACTCTTTGTATCTGCCCCACACCCCTAAAGTATATAAAAGTGGAAGACAGAATTAAGTCCATTTTCCTCCTCTTTGCCAAGAATCTTGAAAAAAATGAGATTTCCCTAACTTTTCCAAGGAAGTCTGTGTCCTTCCAGTCAGTTTGTTCTCATACCACACCTTCATGAAGCTTGTAAATGTCAAGTAAATAAAAAGATTTTAGAAAGTCTTGCTGTACCTGGGGAAGGTTTTTTTGCTGTTTATACAAGTGTAGCTATGGAATGTGTATTTTCAACCAGTCATTTAGTCAAGGGAAGAAAAATTAAGGGTCAGTAACAGAAGGCTAGAAATGATAGTTCTTTTTCAAAGGTCAAAACCCAGAACTGATGAAGGTAATAGATAGTATTAGGGGTTAACAGAGGGGTTGAGGCTTAAATGCTTCAATTGAAAGAAAAAAAAACCCCAAACCTAACCAACTCCAATTTAAATGAATATAAGTTAAATGATGCTTTATTTATGGGAGTTAATGAACTTCTGTAAATGAGTTGGAAATTTTTTCCAGTCAGAATGTTGCACTTGTTATGAGAATGAGTCTTCTAAATGCCTTTAAAGAATGGTACTTAAAGAAACTGAGCCTTTACCTACTTTGGCCACTGGACTCTGTTCCATGAAGAGCAGCGCTGTTGAGAGACCCTCTAAAGTCAAATTTCACATATTTTGGTGCCATCACTACTGATGTGGGGACCACTTTTAAAAAGTTACACAATGCAGTGCATATAAGATGAAGAAAACAGATTTTCTTCCACTATCACCCAAAGTAGAAATCCAAGATATCTGTAGCAAGTTTGTTAAAGAGATCAAGAAAGCTTATGAGTGTGGAATTTAATGATGAAGACATTATTTTGAAGTGTTGATAACCTGAAATTATAAATTACTTTCCACGGATACTGCCTTTAAATAGGAAAAGTTATATAACATTTGACAGAAGGGATATCTAATCCTAAATTAGCTTTTTAAGGAGCTGTTAAATTGCTGAATAACACTGACATGGAAAATTAGAAATTCTTCTGTAATGGTAAAAGATGCATGAGGAATGAAACAGTGGCATCCCAGGATGGATTAGAAGGGCTGTGGGCAGTAGATCGAGAGAGGTTTTCCTCCCGCTCTACCCTGCCCTCATAAGATCACATCTGGAATATTGTGTCCAGTTCTGGGCCTCTCAGTTCATGAAGGGCAGGAAGCTGCTGGAGAGAGTTCAGCACAGGGCCACAGAGATGATGGAGTGGAGCATCTCTCTTATGATGAAAGGCTGAGGGGACTGAGGATCCTTAGCTTGGAGGAGACTGAGGAGTGACCTCATTAATATTTACAAATATGTAAAGGACGGGTGTCAGGAGGATGGAGCCAGGCTGTTTTCAGTGATGGACAATGATAGGATAAGGGGCAACTGGTACAAGCTGGAACACAAAAGATTCCAAAGAAACACAATGAAGAATTTCTTCCCTTTTCAGATGAGGGAGCACTGGAACAGGCTGCCCAGATGGGTTGTTGAGTCTTCTTCTCTGGAGATATTCAAAACCCACTGGAATGAGTTCCTGTGTGACCTACTCTAGGTGGTCCTGCTCTGGCACGAGGTTTGGACTGGATGGTCTTTTGAGGTCCTTTCCAGCCCTTAAGACCCTGTGATTCAGTGAAACAAGTGAAGGTCAAGAACTGGGTAGCTGACTGTTCACAATGTTGACTCCCATTCACTCAAAATGTACCCCAAAGTTACTTTTGCAACCTGACCAGGAGAAGAGGAATGCTGGCTGTCACTCCGAGTGTGAGTGCCTCCAAGGTTGAGAACTCCAGAAGTGTGATAAAGAGCACTATGGAAACTTCAGCATTATTTTGCTACTCATCTGTAGCACAGACCCATTCAGTCCTTGGCTCAGTTTAGAGTGGCCTTGCTACTGCTGCCGCATTTGCTGCGATGACAGTTGCTTGAGAGCTGTGCAATTGCAGAGCTGCTAGAGTATGACATACTCATCTCTTCTGATGGCAGGAGCAGTTAGGATGGAGTTTGTTTTTTTACCTCTGTCAGTATATTTTGGTTTTATTTACAAAGAAGTGAGTATGACTAAGTATGTAACTAGGAAGGCGGGTAGGAGTCTGTACGATTTATGTCTAGTTCAATAGGGTAAAATAGTGATATATAAGTGGAAAAATATTACAAAAAGTTTATCTTATCTTCTTTTGTATGATCGCTTTGTCTTCAGATTTGGTTAAGAAATGCAAATTGCAATTTCTCCACTGGATTTTGTGTTTCTAATTTTTATATGGGCTATGTCACAATGAATTATACTTTGCTGCAAAATGTAATGCTGCCTTATCTATCCTATGACTTTAATGTGTATCTCTCTGAAACTGGTACAGGTTTGCTCTGTAAAATAGGGGTAAGATCAGTCACCTGGTTCCAAGAGCTTAATGAAACCTGGCTACTGGTGTTAAGCCTGTAAAAAGCACTGCTGCCTGTGTTTGATAATCTCCACCACCCCTCAAGTGTTAAAGAAATTAGCCTCAAGTGGCTTTTAAAAAAGTGAACATCTTTTCTAAAGTGCTGTACTTTGATAGCTTTTCACTGCGGAGGCAAAGAGAGCTGTTGCTTGCCATCTGGTTATCAGCGCTGATCCTACTTGAGATCAAGTGATGCAACACCAAATGCAATCCTCTTGCACTGCCAGCCAAGGGTTACTTGAGGTTTAAGTCACTGCAGCTCCAAGGCAGCTTTTGAACATTCACCTTCAGGATTCTGTTTCCTGGAAGGCAAAAAAATACTGCAGCCCTTTCCTTTCAGTATCTCACCTGGCAACAGTATTTTTTTTCATCCTTTTCTAGTGTATCTGACATGATATTTGACAGAAATACTGTGAATAGCAGTTTAAGCAGAGTTCAGTGTTTTGAAATTTTTAATTGTCAGCCTAACAATTATGGTCTTTTAGAGACTCCTGACAGATAAAGTCTGTAGATTTCTACCTGACAATGCAAGCCCATGTAGGACTTAGCTTTCAGACCAGGCTTGTGGATTTTATATGGGTATAAGAATTTGTCCATTCATATCAGCTTATATCTGAGCTGCATCAGGGGAAGTTCAGACTGGACATAGGAAAAGACTCTTCACGGAGAGTGTGGACAATCACTGGCTCCTCAGGGAAGTGGTCACAGCAACAAGCCTGTTAAGAGTTCAAGAAGCTTGAGTGACATTTTTAGTCATACGGTTTTGTGTCAGGCACTGACACTTGCTGAGGAGCAGCAAGTTAGACTTGAGGATCCTTATGAGTTTCTTCCAACCTAAAATGTTCTATGATTTGAATCAGCCAAAAGAAAAGGCATTGCAAATACAGGGAGACATTTAGACATGAAGACTATTTTACTGATTTTCCAGTCCTGTGCATTTAAAGATATTCAGGTTAAATTGGGTGAACATGACTTAGAAAGGCTAGTTAGTTTTCTTTACTTGTATGGCGTTGTTGCTCATTAATTTATTAAGGTGAAAAGTACAGCATGTTATTCCTGTGAAGAAATCTTGGTGGCTGTGAAGATGTGAGGATTAACTTTCACCAATTGCATTGTAATTTCCAACTTAATTTTTACATAAAATTCATACTTCACTGAATGTACTGAATATGAAACTTCCCAGCTTCTTCATTTAAAGGTTAAAAAGACTCCAGAGTCATACTTATGGCCTAGATAATGATATTTCAGGTTATTAAACATGTTCTGATTTGGCTAAGGACCTCCTTTCAAACTATCCATATCAAAGAGGACGAGTGAGAGTTTCCTGGCAACTTCTTCAGTTTTTCTCTGTGCAGTCAAATAGCTTGTTATCTCTTAGTGCAATGTTTAGTAGATAAATGCATTTACAAATGAGAGCTTTTGCAAACAAAATAAGTAGCAGAGATAGGAAGGGAAGAGTGCTGAAATGGAAATAGCTCTTGGGTTGTTTTTTTTAGTGGGCCGGATATCCAGTTGTCTGTTGTTACAAACATCTGAAAGCGTTGGACAACGTGTGTTTACTACATGACTAATACACCAAATAATAAATGACTTTTACAACACATATGATGGAAAAAGTAGGCAATAGTTTGGCTAACAGAATGTTAGCAGCAGTGAGAATAACACCACCAATGCTAAATGGTAATCCCTCTTTGTTTGGACATGTGCTATCTGCTACTACCTTGCTGGGTGAAATCATTGTGAGATGACACTGCCCTAAGCATTCTTGGTCTTTCCTTTGACATTCTTGGTCTTTCCTTTGCTAGTAGCCTCTTCAGATGCCAATTACAGAAAACTGAAGTCAGTTATTAACATTAGAAGATCTTTGAATTTTGTTTTCCTGAGTCTAAGGATCTTAGTAAGCTGAAGTTGTCCATGATGGATTTGCTTAAAGTGAAAGGCTAATTGTAACAGGAAATACTTAGTGGGAATGATCTGAGAATATGTCCAATCTTACTAAGACCATATGCAGTACCATATCAGTACCAAACTGCTTGAAAAAATTGAGAAAGGAGGAATGAAGTCTGTCTTGTTTATCTCAAGTGATGAGAAATGCAATTGCACTGTATTCTACTCTGCCAACAAAAGTAGTTTGACTAAATTGAAGAGGGTCATAAAACGTGAGGAATGTGACAGATTGACGGTAGGTTGAAAATGTTTATCCTATAGAGTACAGAGGCCTAGGCATGAAGACCATCATCAATCTGTAAAGCAAATGAGATAACTTGAGAAAAATGTGAGCTGAATGTAGCATAATTTAGTCATAAGAAGTAATTTATGAAGGATTCTCATTTTTTTTCCCATGAAATTATTATGTTGGTGTTGGGTTGAATAAATGACTTTCATATCGTGTTGTCAAAGATAGTTGTTGTAACCATTCACTACAAAAACGTGGCTTCTCTGTCCTTATTGTTTCTCATCATTGCCTGAGCATTATTTCAGGGTACAATGAGTTATATTTTCTGTGGACATTTATCTGCTGTGAGTTTTCTCTGAGAGAGACAGAAACAGGAGATAAAGACTGGGGGCAAGGTGAGAGTTGAGGGGGAAGGAGGGGGCAATATACAAGTGAGAAAAAATTTTGCAGAACAAAATGTGATAACTTTTAATGATTATTTTTTGTTTATTGCACTCTGTTCTATGGGAATATCCAGAATTTTGGAGGGTGTCTAACCTTCTTATTTTTAGGACAGTCATCTTGCACAAGCCCAGGGCACAATTTTAGCCTATATGCCTGTGGAATGCATACTTCGACTTGCCTGTGAAAAAAAAACCAAAGGAAAACAAAGCCCTTGGCATTACCTGTTCATGTAGTGACTAGGGATGTCACATCAGTAACTGTTAGCTTTTATGGGAGACATGGCTGTATTACTTGTAGCTATGTGAACGTTTATCTAAATTGTCTCTATCAATGAAATGCAAGAAGCTAATTCTAATTGACTGCATTTAATGCAGAGTCACCTGAAGGTGTCTATACTGCTAAATTTAAACATATGCAAAATGACTTACGTAGCCCAAGAGGAACTTCACTGTGTTTCTTTTCTGCTCTGCTTAGCAATTAAGGAGCAAATCTGTCAAGATTAGCCAGGTGCAATATGCTGCTGTTCACTTCCCTGTGTAGCATCAGGTATTGGCCAGTGCTGCAGGCTGTGTTCAGGATTTTACAGAGCAGCAATGTGATCTGCTATGACAAATCCTGTGAGTTCTTTTGGGGAAGTGGAACACTGCTGTGCTTTGAACACTAATGTGTTCTGCACAGATTGTGTTTGTGAGTTTAGTGGCGTGTCTGTTTTTTCTACATCCTGCTTCATAGTAGTAACATTTCCCTCTCCAACTGTTGGATGAGAAAAAATAATCCAGTTTTATGTTACCTTACATGTCAGCATTCATTAAGTTAGAAGGATGTAAGAACTTAGAAGGAAAGCAGAAAGGACAAGGAGGAATAGAGGTACAAACCAACGAGGAATGCATAGGCAGAGCTACCAAGTTTGCATGCCCATAGGCAGCTTCCTGGGTGAATATGAAGGAGCACTTGCTTGAATGAGAACAGAAACTGAGAAGTTAAGCAGATGCAATAAACCTTAAGCTCTGCTTCACCATGCCAGAGGTATTGCCTGAAAGCCACTCCAATCATGTTTTGAAAAAGCTGTCCTGTGACATTTTAATTGTCTCCTGGCTATGTAACTCACAAATGGACAGGCAATGCCCAGCATCACAACATACTGAGCTCCACCCAACTCGAAAGCAGCTTTACGTAAAAGGATTTGGGATTCTGGTGGACACTAAGTTGAATACGAGATGGCAGTGTACTTCTGATGGAAAGGCAGTGACTGATATCCTAAGTGGTGCTAGAATCACAGAATGTTAAGTGTTGGAAGGGACCTCGAAAGATCATCTAGTCCATCCCCCCTGCCAGGGCAGAATCACCTAGAGGAACTCATTGACGTGGGTTTCAAGAGAGGTGATCCTTTTTCCTCTGCACAGCACTGGAGAGGCCACACCTGCATGCTGTGACTTTGTGGAGTCTCCATCCTTGGGGATATTGAAAAAATGGTCTGTTTGCAGTTCTCAGCAGTTAGCTCTAGGTAGCTCTGCTTGAGGAGGTGGTTTAAACCAGATGATCTCCAGAAGTCCCTGCCAAATTCAACCATTCTGTAATTCTGTGTTCCTGCTAATCATACATCTGACTATCTAAAAATTCACCTGAACATTACTTATGTTTTTGGCTTGGGGGTTTGGATTTTTTTTTTAGAAGAACTGACTGAATTAGCAGAATGATTTCTTTATTTTTTGAAATCTATGATTTCAGAACAGCACTATGTTAACAAAAAAATAATAAAGTTAACACGTCGTAGTATGAGAAGGAAACTGTGTTCTATTGCAGCATTGCTGGGATTGAACAAAACCACAATTTGCTTTATGAAAAGGAGGCGTCAGACTAAACAAAGAGCAAAGAGGACAAGATGTTGCAAGATCAGACAAATCAGCAATGAATAACAAGAAAAGAAATAAGAGGATGTTAGATAATAGAGAGTTGAAGAGTTTCTAGCTATGAGAAAAGGAATAGGGACTCCATTTTTATAAGAATGACTTTGCAAATCTTATGATTGTTTTTGGGACAATGCTTCAGTGTTTTCAGAACTCATTGAAAGAGGGAGCAAAGGATGTGAAAAGACTTGGGGATGGGGATGATGGAGATAATTTCATTCTTTATTTCTGTCTAATGTCAATTCAAGGAACTTGGAAGCATAAAGGCAGCTTGGGGGATAATTACAAGATGACAGGAATGAATCTATATTAAAGATAAAACTTTACAGACTTTGCTTTTATGTGAGGAAGATTAAAATTCAAAGTGTAGGTCACCCATATAGGGAACATCATCTTGAACAATTTTCTTCCCATCTTAATTCTTCTCCTGTTACACTGTAGGGTTAGTTTCAAAACTTTATTCTCCATCCCCATTGCTGACAAGTTCCAGTAGATTGAACATGAGATCAGACAGCTCTTTAAGGGCAAAACTCTGTGTCTTGAAATCTGAAAATCTGTTTTTTTTTTTTTTTTTTTTGCAATAGTGGGATGAATGCTATTCATTGCTTAGTGTAGTTTTAGTTCCAGGATGCTCACAAACATAAATGGGAAAGAAGTGGATATTTTTTCTTCTTCTTCTCCCCTACTTTACCTCCCATCTGAAAACAATTTTTGTTTTCAACTATGAATACACAGAAGATTTCTAAGTTAGAAAAAATACTAGTTCTTAATTGTTATCCATATGTCCACACAGATGCTGGATATTTTTTTTTAGAGACTATCTGTGTTTTCACTGTGTCAGCAGCTTAGTGATTTATAAAACAAGACAGTCTTTATTCCAAATAATAGATATGTTTGGGGTTTTTTGTTTGTTTTCTTATTTAAGACTGGGTGCACTGAATGTGAAAACTGGAAGTGTAACATTAGCAGTGAAGGGGAGATACAAAGAAGCATTAGAACAAGGTCTTTAGAACTTTATTATCCTTATCTGAGACTTGACACAATGTGAAAACATTGCAGCTGTAATTAGCTGCCATTTATAGGGGAAAAAATACATAAAGGTTGTAAACGTGAAATAAATGATTGCAGGGTATAACCAGAAGAGAATCTGGGTTGAGGTGAAATGTGGAGGAAGGGGAGCAGTCACACCTGATTTTTAGGTATTGTAACAGCTATCCTAGAATGAGGTCCTCAGAGAATTGTGGGGAATGTTGGGGATTCTTGTTTGTCTCTTTGCAAGTTTAACAGTTTCTGAAATATCCTAGTGGACTTGTGTGATGGTTTCAGCAACCTATCTGTACTCTGACAGAATCCCAGAAGTTAAATATTCATGGGTTGACCTAGGACTTTTGCACTTAATAGTTAAAATCCAAGTACAGATATCTTGGTCTGGATGTGATCTGTTCTACATGTTCAAAATTGCACGCGACTTGACAGGTACAGGACAAATAAAATGTTTTTAGGGATTTCCTTGGGATCTTGTCTGGCACCTTGCAGGTGGTTTTACTTAAAAGTTTTGATTGAAAGAAATGAAAATGTTACTAGGTATCTCTTTTTTTTTTTCCCCCAAAAGAACCAATAACCAACCAATTTTTTCCTCATCTAAGACAGACATTTCTTGTTTGTTTTTGCACTTGGTGAATTTGAGTCCAGCTAAACAGAGTAGATTAATTTCTAAGAAAAAATAAAATGTGAATTCTATTATTATTCAAAGAGTGCTTTGTAAATGATCTGAAACACCTACACTGATTCAAGGATCTTTGCTTAAAAAAGACGCAATACTGATTGCACAAATTTCCCTCTCTTTGATGACAGAATATAATGCTTTTTCCATAATCTGCTTTCTCTGGTGCAGAAATTAATGTAATGTTTATTTGTGTGGTAAATAATCTCAAAACCCTGGTTGTTAGGGTAATACATTGTTCTGTTCATTCAAGGTAAGGATGAAACAAGTGCTGATTTAGCTATATGATGTATGTTTGCCTTAAAAAATAAGCAAACAAGCTCAGAAGCAGCAACAAGAAAACCCTTGACCCAAAAATCTCCAAAAACCTGACTGCATTTTAGCCTCTAATCCTTAATCTCAAATAGTCAGCCGTTCAAGTCTCCCTCAAGACTGTGCCTTCATGGGATCGTACAGCACATTGCATGTGTAGAGATAGAATAAAATGGACTTAAAGGTAATGATTTCACTTTATTTTCCTTGCTGATATTTTTTAAGGCTATGTGAAATGACATTTTCAACTTTATTGCTAAGCCATAACTAAAATAATCTGAAATATTATAATTGTGATAATTATGCTTACTATAAAAGAGAACAATTTGTTTACTATGATTTTAGTAAACTAAAAAATATTTTATACATCTTGGGGGGAAAAATAACTTGAGCTTGAGTAGTAGCGTCATTTATTTTGCCCAAGAATTGAGAGTCCTACTGAAGAAAACTGGGATACTTACGTTCTGATACCTTCAAGGACATTCCATACATCCAAATTCTTGTACCTTTGGGCATAGCCTCACTTGGTTCTCATTCTGTTGGTTTGTAAATGATTCTATAAATGAACCAGAAAGTCTGGGGCATTGTTTAGCCAGGATTATTTTTTTCTTTTTTTTTCCCCTCCTTGTTTTATATAAACAAAATTATTATTATTTTTTACTCCTTTTTTTGAAGTGCAACAGTCAAGTAAGAAACTTGGAAAAATCTTTCACGGGAGATAGTTTCAGGAAACAGAGAGCTCAGCCCATTTAATGTAGTTGTCTTTCCCTGAAACATTCAGAAAAACTCTGATTTAGACATTACTGTATCTTAAAAGCGAGATATCTACTGATATTCACTACATTACTGTGAATAATGATCTCTTTTAAACTACTGCTGTGGATGATTAACCTCTTTGTTAAAAACTTGAAATGGATTCATATATCACCCTAGCTATTCTTGAGGTCCATCTCTTAATCTAGCAAGTAAAGATAATGTTTCTATGCTATTTATTTGTTCCTATATATTTATAGAGATTTTCTGTAACCTACCAAGTTATCGATAATTGATTTAAAAAGTAAAGTTTTCAGCCTAGAAGTGTAACTGTGTCTGTCTCCCAGTGCACCTTCTTTGGACTATGGATATAGGAACTTAAGACACTTACTGTTTGCTTGGCACTGGGTTTATTAACTATGTTGTCACTGTCACTGCTGTTCACAGGTGTTAACTGTGTTCTTTCCCATTAAACACAAAATGCCCCATCTGTATATACCTGATAGTTTTATATCCATTTAGTGTGTACCATGGTGACTATCTAAATCCATTTTCATTAACATATCAATTGATGTGAAGTCATGTGCCCTTAGAGAAGAACACCAACATTAGTACTACTTTCAGCCAAGGAAAATTGTCCTTCTGTATTCTGTTCCTTATTGAATATAAAATGTTATCTTGATAGACACATAATAACTCTAATTATTTTATCAATAGAGCATTTACAGGGAGTATTCTTTTTATTCAGCCTACTTAGTATCTTAAGAACAGTTCTCAGTAATTTCACTTGCACAGTAAAATTAAATCTGCTACTCAGGGAAAAATTCTAAGAGGCATTTTAACTCGTGCATATCAATTTATACATCTATTTTGGGGTTTTATTGATTGATCTATTATGTAGAACAGGTATGCTGCACTGAGATTGCTTTGCATTACAATTGTAGGTAGGGATTTAGATCTACAGTCAGAATTATCTCAGGGTGTGAAGGCCTTATGAGAATATGCGAGACTATCCATCCTGTCTTTGTAAGGATTGAAGTTATATGTCATTTTTTCCAATGCTAGTGGCTTGAAGTATTTTCTATAAATCTGACACTCTCTCCCCTGCCTTAAATGTAGCTTAATCCTGCATGTATTTAAGAAGACTGCTTACATGTGTAAGGTTTAAATCAGTACAATTATTGGTAACAGTGTTAAAACCTGAGTTTTGTATTGTATTGCATTTGTGGACTGAATTGCTCACAAATAGACGTTACTGCTATTCACGTTTTATAAGTTTCAAAAGAAATATCTTTTTTTTTTTAAGGGGTCTGGGTCTAAATATAATAAAATTGTTTCCAAAATGTCCACATTCTGGAGGACATTGAAATGCCAGATGACGCTGAACTCAATGAAATCAAATTGTAGGTGTAAACCTTAATGTAGTAATGTCAACTGACAGTCTTCCAAACCTGAATCCTAATCCATATTCTGAATTGCTGCTTCAAAATATCACCAAACCTCTAAGGCTGTATTTCCCATTTTATGTACTTATGAGACAGATAACGTAGTCATTACATAATTCTGAAGGACAGTCTATTTCCACAGATCGGGGCCTATACCTGTGCAGAAGTGGATGTATAATGTAATTTCAAATAATCAAAAACTAAATATGGGGTTTTTTTTTCAGATCATTTGTAGACCATCAGATATTTATGTTCTCATTCTAAGTCATCAGTTTCGAGTCATATTTCTGGATGTATCTTAGCTTTCCTGAACAACCTTTTTAAATCTTTATTTTGACAAATGTTCACAGCAGAAGGAGATGATAGTAAGGACTTGGAGACTTCTCTTGCATTTTCCATTTCAATGGCTAGCCAAAGCTTGGGTTGAAGCATATATTTTGAACATATATTTTTCTTTATGGAGAAAATACCAACAATATGTATTCCCTTAACTGTAGTTCCTTAAGCATTTTATTTGCAATCAGAGATGACCTTAATCACATTGTTGCTAATTTCTAGTTTACACTGAAATCTCTGTATCTCCCAAGTAACCCAGGAATGCCCTTTTTCCTCATTTTCCTAATGAGTGTATAGATTTGTTTTCAGGCACCAATCATTCTTACAAAAACTTTTTGGTAGATAAGTGTTTTGTTTGTCCTTATGGATAAATTAGTCAAAGTAAATGATCTAATACCTCCAGATTTGTACATCTCGCTAGTTGCAACAGAAAACCTAATGCAAAGCCTTTTTTAAAAAGGGAGGATTTTGCTCTTCAGATGCATTCTTAATTTTTCCTTTGCTTCATTTTTAATTTAGGTGCACAGTCTAGTAGATAGCCACCGAATTGATGCTTCTTTGGTAGATGTAGTGTAGATGAGAGTACTTTGGATTATTCAGGTCCTATTTGAGACGTGATTTTGTTTCTGTATATCGCTAACAGCAGTGAACCATTGAGAAAACTCCTGGAGTAGCAGGCCTGTGTTGGTTAAAGGACTGTGCTCTCCTCAAACTGCATGAAGAATTTTTCAGTGTTTCCTTTCTCCCGTAAGATCTTTGCTTTCAGATATCATCAGTCCAGATGGTTCCAAGCGTGAGACACAATTTTTCAAACTGATGTTTTCCAAGTGTTTCCCCTGTCTCCACATCTGTAGCAATTTCAGCTTTGACTGATTACTTTCCAGCCTTTGGTTGGTTTAGGCTGCTGTTGGAACTTCTTGGCAAGCTGTACGTTAAACACTGTTTTTAGGCTTGTTTGAATAATGGTAGCTGGCACAGTAGAATCCGTGTGGCAATGCATTATTAAAATGTATCTCTGTCTTCCAACTTCCCTTTCATTTGGCATTTTCAAAACTTTCCATAAAATCATATTGTGGTAGCAAAAGGTTGTTTTGTTTTTTTTCAACAAGAGCTTCTAAACATGGCATTATTTTTGGTCATGGGAAGATTAGTAGCTTAAATACCAAAGGTTAAAACAAATACTATTTGAAAACAACTAAAATCATTAATAGATCCACTTTCTTGTCCAAGAAAACTATTATCATATAACAGTCACTACAAATAATGATTCCATCATCATTTGCACAGTGTAGGAAAATTTTGTTTCTAATCAAAAAGACAATTTACCATGAGAGCAGCCAGCCAGTGGGTTGGGCTACCTCCATCCCTGGGGATTTTCAAGACCCAGAGGTTTGAAGCCCTGAACAGGTCTGATTTCATAGCTGACCCTGCTTTGAGCAGAAGATTGGCCTGGATCACTTGCTGAGGCCTCTTCCAGCCTTATTTAGCCTTTGATTCTGTGAAATTCAGGTTAGATCACCTGCTGCTACTGAAAATGAAGTAATTGTGTTCTAACACATGCAGCTCTTTTGTAATTAGTTGTACCTTCTACAAAGAAAGGTGAGGAGGGAGTAGGAGACAAGAAAGAGTAATATCGAAAAGCCAAAGGAACAAGTCATAGTGCTTAGTGAAGGAAACTTTTAATCCCTGAATGATTAGATTTTTCCAGTTGCCTTCTGAAGTCAGGAAGGTTTGGTGGACTCACAGTGTTGCTGTTTGTCAGACAAATACAGGGAGTTTACTGATTCCCAGTTTGGGAAAGGATAGATGAGCTGGTCAGAGGTCAAAGTATGTCTTTACAGTCCTCTGCTGAAAAAGTATGCCCTGTACTTGAAACAAATAGAAATTGAGATATATATGGAAGAAGGTAATAGATTTATAGATATTAATAAGAGATGTACCAAGCTCAAGGGGCTTGGTGTCAAGTGCTGTCCAGAAAAACAAGAGAGGACGAAAGGCCTAGAAGAGAACAGTAAACTCACCCTTTGATATGCATAGAGTTAACTTTCTGAGATCTTTGAGTAACCCTTTTTAGCAATTCTCATTTAGTTTTTCTCATGTACAGTGTTCACAGATTATTTCTTTTAGCCACCCCATCTAACACTGAAGCATTTCTGTTGTAAACAGGAGAGCAGTTGGATCCCAGGCTATAGAATATTTAAAATAGTGCAAGACTTAATTTCCCTTGGCAAGAGTGGCAGTATGCATAAGAGTTCTTTACAATAAATGTTTTTTTTTTTACTTTTTATTATTTAAATGTCTAAGGCCATCTGCAGAGGCCATGAGAAGTTCCTGGGAGTTTGGTTGTGAGTTTTTGCTTCTTGTTTCTGTTGATGACTGTTGCCTTATTTTCAGTGCAGTTGTTACAACTCTGGTAGTAACAGTGCCGGGAAATCTGATTTCTGGAGTGACTCTGGTACTCCTGGTCTAGCAGGATATAAAGAGTGACAGGAGGGAAGACACATTAAGTTCCCCCCTTGCTCCCTCATCCTGCTGTTGAGGGCACTAGGACAGTTTTTTTGAGGAGGAGCAAGTGGTAGCTTCGAAAGAAGTCCCCATAATCTGAAAGAGCTGTCCTGTTTTCTTATCTCCTGATAGTATGGGAGATGGACAGCTGCTCCTGTGCACAGGGTGGCATGCAGCCCCTTGACTTGCTCCAACATGTAACTCTGGTGCTCGTATGCTTTGTGAATGGAAAGTTTGCCAACAGACTTTCTACTTCTGAATGGATGAAACTGCCACAGAAGTTCTTAGTTATTAGAGTATAAATAAAACATGCTGTAGACATCTAGTCTGAGTCTTTGCTCAGGCTTCCCTTTTGCCACTTGATCTGTGTCTATACTTCTGGAAAGCCTTTGTATTTTTAGCACAGTACGTGCCAGCCAGAGGCTTTTCAATGTATTTTGCTACCTGAAACAGTGAGATCAGTCAAGTGTGCTAAGAAAACTTCTGCAACTGTGTGTTACAGTTAGCTTCTCAAGGTAATGAGCTATCTTGGCTGTTTGTTCGAGATGGCTGGTATGTTCTCTAGCATGCTGTCCTTTATAAGAGAAGAGGAAATAACATCTTTAAATTTGCAAGCTGAATAAAATGTTTTCATTGATCAGATGAGAAATTATTTGATGTTTGAGAGTTTTCTGTTGCATATTAAAAAGAGTTAAAATGTCACTGCTTTGAAAAACAAAAAAACCAAACCCTCATGCTTACGTTTGTTCTAAAAAGCTGAATCTTTTGGTGTAACACCATGCTTCTCAAACCCTGGCTGGACTTCCCTAGGAAGTCGTGGAAAAAGACTTTCGAGTTTCTTGTAAAAAAGAGAAGGACTTTTCAATTTGTTTATATTTTTAAAGCACATTAATTTGAGAGACTGACTTTCAGTTAGTGAAATGAGTCATATACTGGGCGTTATCTTTGGTGAGCTGAGAAGTATTAAAACTTTTTTAGTAATTAATTATTTAAAAACAAATGGACAGATTTCTTAAATGTAGGTGCCCAGGAAGGATGAATGGGTGCACTCTGTGTTTGGAAATAAATTGGCTGCTTCTGTGGATGGGTACTGGATGGTGTCATAAAAATACTTGCAGTCATCTTTATTCCATTCCAACACTTCCTTATGGGTAGAGAATGAGGGCCTGACATGTAAGGTGGGAAACTACAGCTTAGCAACCATCTCGGACTTTTCTCCATCCTTGTTTGTCTTTGAAAATCCTTTAGAGCCTCTGGGCAAGTGAAGATGCTGTTGGAGTAACACACATGCCTCTGGGCACCACAATCTTTTTTTTCTTTTTCAAAAATGAACAAATAAATGAACAAAAGGCCTAAGCAAAAACCAAATACATGGGAACAAACAGTATCTTAGTCTGGAATGAGTTGGGCTGGGAACTGAGGAGTGGATGAAATAGGTTTGATACCTGACAAATCTGCACTTGGAAACCTTGAAAACAACATTTTGGTCCCTAGTAGGTAGACTGACTCGATGAAAGAAACAATAGATTAGATATTTATAAATTCTTAAACAGAGAATAAAGTGCAACAACTTTTTTTTACTACCTACTTAGTAGTAAATGTTGACTACTTCATATTGGTGGTATGGTGTGTTTTAAAAGACTTTAGGTTTCAAAGTATGTTAGTGGGTTTTGTCACTAAATTCTCTGTTTTCTATACTCTTGTGTTTCTGACTCAATTCTTTACATGTTAATTGTTTCCATAGTTTTAGGTTACTCCGTGTTCCATTTCTCACATGCATTGCTTACACTTTTTTATCTGATGACTCTGCCTTTGAAAATATGAAGCTATATGACAAAAAGACACATTTCCATGTGCACAAAAGAACAGAAAGATGTGATGGCAGATGGGGAACCACAATATCTCATAGAAAGGATTTCCTGTCCTAGCCAATCTCAAGTTAGTTCCATCAGCCCCATGGACTTGGTTGACTCCCTTCACTGGGAGTCAAGGAAAGCAGCTCTCTGGAGCACCCTTTGGAGTCTTTGTGTGTGGGATCATTGCCCAGGGGTACGGGTCACATTGTGGGTTGCAAGGGAAGGGCCTTAGGTACTTTGAGAGCCAGACATGTTTGTACTGAGCACCTTAAGACACTGTCCCAGGCTGCCCAGGAAGGTGGTGGAGTCTCCATCTCTGGAGATATTTAAAAGCCGTGTAGCTGAGGTGATGAGGGATATGGCTCAGTGGTGGGCTTGGCAGTGTGACATGAGTGGTTGGACTCAATGATTTTAAAAGTCTTTTCCAACAAAAATGAGTCTGTGAAGGAGTCAGCAACTGCCAGAGAGACCAGAGTGGGATGTTTGGGAGTTGTCAATGTGTGAGGCCACTGGAGATGAGTGGATTCAGAGGTGAGTTATTTGGCAGACTATCTCAGGCCAGTTACTAGAGAGATGCCCAGCATGCTTTTCTCACCAGTAGACCTTTATCTTCATCTGCTAGAGAGAGGAACAGGGTGAGGCTGTTGGCAGTGTTCATGTTTCTGATTGACAGTTTACAATGCTGAGAGGCAAGTGATGTAATCACACTGGCGTCTTGTTCACATCACATGTACATGTTTATGCAGGTTTACCTGGTAGCTACTTGACTTCCTTTCTTCTACAGAGCTCCTTTCTCTTCTGCTGTTACTTCTTCATTACTGTGTAATGAAATCTCTCAGTCTGGAATATGGTAATTGTCTAAATGGTATCTGGTTCTGCCCATTTTTTAATCCTCATATCATATTGGAGTCTAACTCCATATTCATTGTGCTTGCACTCACACAAGCAGCAAGTCGATCATCTAGGTGTTGGGAGTGATAGCAGATCAGATTGATGGGAATTTTATCCTTCTCTTTTGTTAATTACCACTGACAACTCTTCTCTGTTTGTTTCTGAACAGATTATATTTGTCTTTTTTATTTATCTACACCATGTTTCTCTGGCTTATTTTATGGTGATGTGCTAGAGTGATCACTTTGACTCTGTTTAGGTAATGCAGGTGCTTCTTTCATTGCAGTGTAGCCATGTTGATTTCTAAGAGGAAAGTCCTAAATCTTTTTGGGTTGCCATATTTTCTCTGCTCCAAAATATTGCCTCTTGAGGTCTCTAGCTCATTTAGTGAGCTTGAAATATGTGATTTTTGTCCCTAGTCTTGTCCTTCAGAAATGCAGTGCAGAATTTGCAGAGAAGATATAAGTTCCTATAAAAGTTACTGCAAAGCATCTGTCAAGTAAAAGACCATTAAAAACCAAAATGCAGCAGTATCAGAAATGCATTTATTGCTTTCCATTTATGTGGAATGTTAGAATCAAAGTTATGGGTTATCACATTTAAGATATTCAAGACAGTAAAGCTGATTGTAATTGAAAGCATATTGATATTAAATAGCAAATACACTTGTTTTTAATATGCAGAATAGTATTCATTAGAAAAAAAGTAATTAATTTAGTTAGAATTCAATGCAATGTAAGTTTAATTTTCAGAATATTACCTGGGGCAATGGTTTGACATTTTCTTGAAACCAATCTGATTAGTTCACGGAATTATGCAGAGAAATGTCACTTACTATGGAAAATACCTTTTTAAGCAGTGAACCTCAGCAAAGAAAAATTATTTTTCTCTTTTTCTTCACAAATTACTTTGTGCATTTCAATGACAAGGGCAACAGTTAGCTCTAATTGTGTATTGAACTTGTTTTTGTATGATTATGGAATCAATTCAGAATCTTAACAGAAAAATGATATGAATTAAGTCCTTTGTGCCATTTTTGTGAAGGTGACCTTAAAGACTAAGGGTAAAGGCTTTTAAGTTTAAGGTTTCAGTACTCTTCTGCTGTAATTCTTACGATATGAAGCTCTGAATTACTTGTGTAACATCTCCCTTAAATTAAACAAGCTTTTACATCAGAATTAGTGGCAAAAGTTGTATACATTCAGACATGAGTTTTCAATGAGTTTTTATTCCCTCAGGTTCTGGGAAAGGTCATGTGCACTTCCAATTTAAAAAAAAATAAGTATTCATATAGAAGAAATATTCCTTGCAGAGGAAAGAAGTAGCATTTGACTGGTATGCATTGTGCAGGTTGCAGCATAGAGCATAGACTAGTCAAGGACTGAGGGAGGCTCCTTTAAAATGTTTAGGATGACTTTGGACTCAGCCTGAAGTGAACTCAACATTGCACTATACATGTTGCTAACGTTGATTTAAGTGCTGATATGCTAATGCATATATAAATAGTTGGATGTGCAAACATGCATCAAGAACCCATTGTGATCTCTTATCTGATTTATCTGTGGCTTTATAATTTTTCTCCTTTTTAAAAAAGGCATTTTTAGAACTCATATACTTTGTGACAGAAGCCTCTATCTCTGTGCTTCTTCCTTCTCTTTAATTCCCAGGTCTACAGCTAGGGAAAAGAAGAGGGGAAAAGAAATTGTTCATCCAAGATGAAACAGTGATAGGATCCTAGGTCTTTGTAGTCAGTCATAGGATCTCCCTTAATCAAATTCCCTTTCAAACAATGTTAGGTTTAATTAAATAGAACTACTCCTATATCTAAACTTCATTAAGGTGTTATTAAGAAACTATGGAGATGAGAGAAGGATGCCAGAGTTCCTTCAACAGGACTTCAAATTCTGTCTCTAAACCATGATATAATGTCATATTCCAACTTATTTAATTGTTGAGAATACTTAATCAGTCAAATCACTCATATCCCTTTAAACATTTTTTGGAGCTGAAAACAACAAAGTGGTTGTAATTGTGGGGAAAAATGCTTTAGTTTTGATAGCTTTCAAAAATCATACTTGTATACATAGGTAGAAGCTAGCATTTGAGACAATTAGAAAACAGTAACTTTTCAGATGCTTTGTTTTGTTGTTAAGATATTGTTATTCTTATCCTGAAATACACAAGAGATTTGTCTTTGATATTGTGCTTTGGTTTGGGTTCTTTTTTAATTTGTTTTTTTGTTTAAACATAATAAATTTTATAGTCTTAGACTTCCATCCACAAGCAGAAGTCTAAAGACAGTTCAGAGAATTGTGTAACTTTCTGGGCGTGCGTCTTTGAAAGGAAGAACAGGAGAAAACAGAACATTGGGAGGCTGTTTAAATGGTTGAAAACAGTTGACTTTTTCTTAGAAGTGAATCTGCAGCACCATATGTGAGCATTTTGAAGTAGTCTTTTTAATTACACAGTGTTTTGAAATTCGCAGCATATGTTTGTGTGTTGGGATGACTAATTGATGTCCACTAGGTTTTCACAACACTCCCAGGAGTGGGAGCTGTCCTTCAACGTTCTGACTGAGGTTTTTTTCAAGTAATGGAAAACTACAAATGCTAGGAAGTAATGGCAAGGTGGACATTAAGCAGGCTTTTTTTCCCCCTGAAGTTCATATAGTTCTAATTGTCTGCAGTCCTTGTGGAACTTAGGAAGGAACTGATGTTAAAGCTGACTCCTTAATTTCTTTTAAAGTTACTTCTACAGCTGATATTAATCATCTGAGAGGTAGGGGACAGAGGATGTGTCTTGGAAGAACATTGCTTTGTTTCTTTGGTTTTTCTCTGGAGACAGCACAGCCTGTGTTATCTTTGTGAGGCAGTCTCACCAATATGCCTTATCCCTGGCCTGTTCCTTCTTTGCTGTTCCTAGAGAGGATAAAAAGCTTTCATCTGCTTCAGATCCTTGTTTGCACTATCTGCAGAGCTCTTGTTTTGAGGCATTTCTTTTATGTCTGGTAATCTGGGGTCTAAGCAATTGGCCTTGTTAGTTTCCAGCACCAGTAAATTGAGCCAGGCACTAAGGAAGGGCTAGCAGTTCAAATCCAAGCATGGCTGTGATAAACTACACATTGTATTTTTTTTTAAAAAAAGAAGAAAACCTGAGCAAGACAAACCCAAACCACTTTTTCCAACATTTGCTTCAGCACTGTGCTTTAGGAAGAGATGACTCAAGGAACTGCATCTTCTTTTCTTCCCCTTCACTTTTCTTTGTTGACTTGGCATTTTCCCCTCTTTGCTTTGAATTTGCGTGTTGGCAACATCTTACTCCTCTTTGTTTCACTGTTTGTTCTAAAGATAGGATATGAATTCCTTACTTATACAGTAAAACTTAATGAGGTGATATGAAACATAGGATGCAACAATTTAATCCTCCCCAGCACCACCACATGCACATAAAATGTGCTCTGTTTTACATTCTGAGTATCAGCTGTGTTTTGAGTGGGCTCCAGCTTGTTTAAAATACAAGCTGCACTGTGGTTCCTGGATAGGACCATGAGGCTCTCTTGTTCTGGTAAGAAAATGTGCAAAAATTAGGAATCTGTATAGTTTAAAAGGGTCAAAAATGATTTTGTACTCTTTCCATGCTTTTCAGAATTTTGGCTTGTTTGGATTCACATTAACAAATTCACAGAGACTACCTATTCATGCAGATGAAAGGTGGGCTCTTATTTAGGCCTCTACTTAGTTTCCCTTGAGCTACTAGGAAGAAAGATGAAGTCCTGGTTTTAAGCTGAAGACTGGGCTATGGTATGAATAAAGAATGAGGTGGAAACTCATATTGACCTGGTCTACAATAGGATATTCATCATGTAAAAGCCTGGAATGCCAACTCTCTCTTGCTTAAAATATTTCTTCTAAAGAAAGTGCAGTGTATTCATCTAGATGAGTTTAACATCCAGAGAAAAGCCTTGCTACAGGAGAAGGACTTAACAGGCTTGGATCGTCTCTGATTGACTGATATTTTGCTACTGAAAGCAGACTTGGAGCATTCTACCTATCTTTTTGGTTTTAGCAGAGAACCTGGTGCCAGATGCCTTCCAAAAACAGTTTTTATTCTTAAGACCAGCATCTCTAAAGTTTTCTAATGTTTTGATCCTGAAAGTAAACTAACTAGTGTGATGATTCAAGGAGAGATGTAACATCCAATAACCATTCCCTCCCAGCTGTTTTCCTGGGGAACTGCTTTTCCTGCTGAGGAATTCAAGTGTGGTCCTTCAGCTTCTCCAGAGCAAACTGCTGCCTGTTGAGGTGCTTATGAGATCTGGGATGCCAATACTACAGTTTCGCAAACCACTGTCTTTTTAATGTGTAATTGCTGAGGTGAGGTGACTCACTGATCCCTAAGTGAAGCATACTGCTCATAGTCCTCTTTGCATCCTCCTTATTGTTGTGGAATGGTAAAATTTGTAGTTGCTTGTACTTGTTGATATATACCTGTTTGCAGGTTGCTTCTTTCTGTGCAGAGGAGAACTTCAATGAAGGAATCCTATGAATCTATGTCTTCTAAGGGTCCCAGGGTATTAATTACTAGATAATATGGATTTTAAAGTAAATATGCATGTATGTTTGCATATATATATATGTGCATATAATCATGTCTGTAATATGTAGGGTGTAACTACTTATCTATGTGCAGTGTTTTAAAGCTTAAAACTCTCTTGCATACTTCCCTTTCTTCAGTCATCTGTTTTCTGGTATAATGATTATACTTTTACTCATTGCATTGTTCTATCTTCTAACAGATGAAAGTAACATTCCCAATGCTCCCTTTTCATACACTGGGTATATGTTTCTCTTAGGGTTTTCCACCATCAGAAATTCAAAGCTAAGACTCATAGCCATGCCAACAAGACTGCAGATGTATGGTATCTTAGTTTTCTTTTGTTCTGTTGCCCATTGATTTGCCCTGTAGTTATTCTTAAGAAGAGTTAGAGAAAATGTGGTTGCTTAGGTATATGTAATAGTAATAAAAAATCATTCTCCATTTGTGGTTATAGTTTTACTCTCTGTCTTAAAGTATTTCCATTTATGATGGGGAACTTCGTAAAAAAAAAAAAAAGCAACTTAGGAGAAGTTTAAGGTTTCTTAAAGCTTCAGCAGTGAACAGAGAGCTGTTATCAAATGTCTTCCACAGGAACAACAGCATTGAAAATAAATTTAATGTTTAATGTGAATACTTCTTCAAATATTAAATATTCCAAGTTAGTTTTTGCCCTCATGCAAAAGTATAAGCATTATTATAAAGGATTTGCTTCAGTTGATTGATTGTACTGCCCTCGTTCATGCGTATAGTTTGTTTGATTTTGTTGGTATGTCTTATCTATGTCCTCTGCAGTTTTAGCTGAACAGTACTCAACTGATGGTATTATTTGTTGCAAATCTTTAGTCTACATGTGTTGTTTTAAAAAACCCACGAGGTTTTTTTGTCTTTATTTAAAACTTCCATATTTTCACTAAAGTCAGCACAGTCCTTTTTTTCTGAAAAGTATAAACAGATGCAGAAACTAATATAGAAATATTTCATCAGTGTTTTGTTAGCTCTTTAAGCGGATTAGAAAGCTGCTCTCTTGGGATCTATGCAAGAAACAATTGCTAGCTTACCTTTACTTTATATATTTATAGAATTCAATATAAAAGGAGATGCTAATTTTCTTCCAGGTCTAATATTATGTAATAAATTGAGCAAACTAATCGGCTAGTGAATGGAAATATCCCATCTTATGTAATCATCTAAATGTATGTATTTTATTGTAGCTAATGTACAGTTACTGTAATTCCTTATGTGCATGTTCTTAAATTAAACTACCATGTGTTACAATTTGCTGGTGGTATGAACTGGGAAAAAAAAGATGCCTTAAGGTTTCCAAAACCTAAATTGAGTGTAGCGATCATTTCAAGAAATTCTACAGAAAATTGCTTGGGTTTTTTTGGCATGCATTTGCCATTTAAATCAGTGGAAGTTGTATAGCTAAAAATCACACTGAATTCATTGCAAATCTAGGGCATGCTTAAGGGGCACTTCATCTGAGCAAAGAAATCATTGCTTTGACTGTGGCTATGTTAAGTTGAGAGATGGAAGTGAATAGCTTTTAGTTTATTGCTCATTTGAAAGCTGGAAGGAAAAATGGCCTTTGTCTACCTGCCAAGCTCTTTCCCTCCCATGCCCAGACTTCCTAAAAATGCTCATTTGAAATCTGGCTGCAGTTACCTTTGATTTCTTTCAGTAGCTTTCCAATTTTATTCTTTTATTACAGCACTGCTTTTTTTTTCTCCCCCCCTTCTTTTGTTCCTGTGATAAATTTGATCTATTTTTAAAGTGTAATAAGTAAAAACTAATCTCATTTGAAACAGACCCCAAAGAAAACGTCGCTTAATGGTAATTTCATACTTAATTCAAAATCTAATCACTGAGTCCTCTTGAATTGCAATCTTTCTCTGGTTGTTGATAGATGTGGACCTGTTAGGTTTCTTCAGGTAAATTAAAAAAGTCCCGCCTTTTCATGTGTACTGTAATGGCATCTGATTGCAGATACTGCCTAAGCATGTGTTGTGATGTTGAAAAACAGTAATTGCAGCTTGTAGCAAATTTTGATGTACAACATCTGTGGATATGACACCTTATTGTTAGGGGATTAGATGAGGAAAATTAAATTACAAAGCCTGTTGGTACCCTCAACAATAGTGCTTTTAATGCTTTAATTAGCTATGTTTGCTCTGAGACCAGCATAAAGAGTAGAAAATATTTGTTATTTTCATGACAGAGCATTAAATAACACAAGCTTTTCTTAATAGAAGTAATCACAGGTTTTGCATTTATTCTGCTTTTTATCTTCTTATTTAATTGGGAATTTTTGAGGTGCTGACATCACCATGGATGTCAAGGAAGCAATTCGTGGAGACCTTGAGAGATTTGTTTTTATGAAAGAGTGGGGGGAAAGTGTCTTGTATTTTTTTTCTTCAAAGCTGTGTTATGATAAAGCACTTTTCATACTCAGGAGTTCCAATTAAGTGTATGGCTAACTAAATGTGAATTCTTTGAGTCATGCCGCTTCTTGCAAGAACAGATGAAAATGTTCAGAATGAACAGTGTGTCCTGCTAGATGATGTGGTGAACATGGCCTTTTATGCTTTGCCCAGGTAAAACAAGTGTTACTTCACAGAGTTTTTAATAGCTCTTGCATTTGGGTATGAATGACTATTGGTATCAGGGATAGAGGTGAGAAACAGTTTTCCAAGAACTGTAGTCAGCTGAGGTGAATTAAATCACTGTTACTGTTTGAACTGGATTGAGATTTTATTAGTGGGTGTGAAACTGAGGAGGATACATGAATGGTAATAATAAGCACATGCCTAAGGGAATAGACTCTGCAAAAGTTAAACTTTGGGGTGGGTTCAGTAAGCTCTGCTTACTGTTTGCTGCACTACTCTTACTGGATTTTCAGAAAATCAAATAAAACATTCCTCACACTTAACGCCCTTTGCTGAATTAAGTATATTCTGATTATGTAGTGGGTAGATATTTTAAGCTGGATATCTTGAAACACTGTTCTTCTTTTGACTCGGTTTTGTTTTCTACAAAGCACAAAACCAGACAGTTACCATGTGTATCTTCTCCTTTTCCCACGGTCCTTCCTTTAGGAGTAGCAAAGAGATGCATGCTTTTGTTTTGTGAAGTACAGTTGGTATAACCCACGCGGCAGTCCTTGGTTAAAAATAAACACCGTTTATACCAATTTGGAGATTGATGTAACATTCTTTACCTTATGGATTATACCCCTGTCATCTTTGGGCAGAATCCTCCTTGTACTATTACAGAAGGTCCTGTTAAATCAGAGTCCTGTAAAACCAGAATAGTCTGGGTTTGACTGAGGTAACATCTCCGATTCTTTTTCCTTTGAGCTCTGTTTAGATGCCATTTCACCTATTGCATTCTTATACCCATCTCCATCTAAACTAAAACAACCCCTTAATAAACATTTAATTGCCAAGGATATAAAATAAGATGTACTCATTGTTACTGCAAATGTTGTTTCAATTTCTCTGGTCAGCTTTTCATGACAGTTGTAGCGACTGTCATATAATGATTTCTGCTTGATAAAATGTTACTGTAGATAATGGTGCTGCTACATAAATATTACAACATGAGACATTTTAAAAAAAATAAATGTCAGGCTTCATCTGATGTACATATTGATGCAATAAATTGTTTCTTCCTGAGTGTGGAAGGTGCTTACTTTTTAAATAAGAGTAAGCACGTTAAGATGGTGGTCACTGAGGAGAGTTAAATTATCTTTTTGACCTTCATCATTAAGAAACATGGACAAAAGTTGTGTAGTTGACGGACACAGGAATACTCATTGTACTGTTTATAGTTGTACTGTTTGAAATAATAGTAGTACAAACCTTATTTTCTTGGTTAAAAGAAAAGATTAATTCTGGTCATTTCATAACTGATAGGCTTGAGTTAAGGAGAAGAAAAAGCTTTCTTCATAGTGTGACTTAAATACTTTTAATACCTTGTCTATATTACAGATAAGACAGTTTTAGTCAAGGATGGAGCAGTGGAACAGGCTGCCCAGAGGGATTGTGTAGTCTCCTTCCTTGGAGGTCTTCAAGACCCACCTGGACATGTTCCTATGTGACTTATGTTCCTAGGTGAACCTGCTTCTGCAGGGGCTTTTGGACTAGATGATCTTTAAAGGTCCCTTTCATCCCCTACCATTTTATGATTCTATGATGATTCTAGCAAAACAGCTTTATCTTATTAGTTCACTTCTGTATTTTCAGAGATATCATTCATTCAGTTTCAAGTAAACTTCCAAAAGTGAATGTTAAGAGCTTTCCTGGCCAATGTGTAAGAATGATGTATGTATAAATATTTTACAGGACTCTAGTTTGCAGCATCATTGATCTCTGTTTCAAAAGATTTATGATTGACAGAGTATAGAGAATGTTTGATTTCTATGAGGTTTTGTTGGATGATACTACTGCATTTGGAGGATACCCTGAGCTAATTTTGAAAATCTCTTTGTTTGCTTTTAAACGAAAGTCACAAACAACCGCTTTAATCATCTTGGCTTATTCAAAACAAGCAAAAGACATAGCTTCTGTATCATCCTGTGTAACTATTTTTGTCTTTGATGTGGTTTTTGAGGGGATGGCAGGGTGTGCAGGTTTGTTTTTTTTTTTTTGGTTGGGGATTTTGTGTTTTGATTTTGGTAGATGGATTGGTTTTACTTCTTAAATAGTGTCATCGTAGTCTTAAAAAAAATTTACATTTTCCTTAAAAGCAATATCTAATTTAGACAAACTGATTTTCTGGATGTGTCTATGCTTCTAACTCTTTCCAATTTATGATGTAAAATGTAAGTAGGTAATTGG
Organism: Urocolius indicus; assembly: GCA_013401255.1. NCBI lineage: Eukaryota > Metazoa > Chordata > Aves > Coliiformes > Coliidae > Urocolius > Urocolius indicus. The sequence continues at coordinate 584,567 of WBNH01001420.1, forward strand.
ATCTTAGGGAGACATTTCCCAAGATTTATTATTTCATTGGGTGATGTGCATTCAATATGTTTAGAAAATGACAGTCACCATGCTACTCGTGTGTATCTCTCAGTAGTATAAAGTTGAGGGATTAATGCTTCCTGTTACAAGAGAAAATTAAGATACTACCCACATTGCCTACAACTTAAAAGATCAGGACATGAATAGCACCTGGCCAGTGAATGTAGCTACAGGATGCTGTAGCCTGTAGTCAGAAGGAAGCATGGTGAAGAGAAGTCTTGTAATTCATTATGATTATAGTCAAGTTTGCTCTTGAATTCACTTCCTCCAGTAGAAAATCCCAAAGAGATGTGTCATCTGCTAAGAATTCCCTCCTCCTGACTGTAGAAAAGACAATGCTTAGAACCCATCAAATGCTTTGTGTGGCAGAGTGAGAGAAGGGTAGACAGTCTTTGAAACATTTCATCTTTGTTCAGATATGTTCTTTGTTCAGTGACTACCCTTGTCCCAAGAGTGATCAATAAAAAGAAAGTCAAAACCTTGACCACAAAAAATCCACATCATAACACTGAATCAACAGCCATTCAACCCATCATTTATTCAAAGGAATGTCTGTGTTAACTTTATGACTTCACATTTTTGGCATCTTCCTTTACACTTGCTGAGGAGAAAGTCAGCGTTACAGCAGCCCTGCCAAACTAAACACTGAGGTTATACGCTAGACGGCTGTGGCTTAAAGGAATGGGAACACAAGGAATGACACACAATGTTGCATCTATGCAAGTTGCAATTGTATTGACTGCCTAGCATTGAGTATTTCACATAAAACTCATGTTGCCAGCTGTGACAGAGCAGCAGCACAGCATAACACACATGTTGAGTTTTTTACCTTTTACTTTGCACACATACTGTGTTATAAATACCGTGATGCAGTTTTACAGCAACATCCTAGGCTAGAACATCAGAAGTCACATCCCATTGACTTGTGTACGACAACAAACAAAGCAGCTAACCCAGCCTTACAGATGTCATGGAGTCTTTTCAAATTTTGTCATTGAAAAAAAAAAAAAAATGTATAGGTTTAAGTTGAACAAATTAATTTTCCTGTCAATATTTTGTTACTCCAAACAACAAACTTCTTTCAGACGTTCTTATCAATCATGGATGCTGTGAAGAATATCTGCCAAGGAAGGAATGATGCTAGATTTTTTCACCTGTGCTTTCCTTCCCAAAGTAGAGGAGACAGATTTGCCCTTAGCAAGCAAGATAAAAAAATGCCAGATGTAAAAGTAGTCCATGGAAGCCTTCAAAAGCAGTGAATCTTGGTATTTCTTAGGCTTTCATTATGTTTGGACAATGCTTTTGATTTGTTAATTTGGCTGTATTTTATCAATATTCAAAATGCTTTAGAAACATTTTGAAATGTAAAATTTTAAGACATTCATATAATATGTGAATGTGATTTTGGACTACTTTTAGTGTCCTCTGTATTAATGAAACTGGTAGCCTATTGGACTGTGGTAACTGTTTTGGTAAGTTGACTTTATTGTCATATCTTCATTTGTCGTAGAAATGTTATCTTCCTGGATAGCACCTGAGTTAGTTATTAAATAGCAGATATAATTGAGGTTTAAAAAACAACATATCTGGCACTTCTGTAGTACAGGAGGCTGTAAATGGTGCATGATAAGCAGGACTTAAAATTTCTTGACATTAAGATAAAATAATTCAAAGACCGGGCTCTCTCAGTAAACAGGACACATCTGCATTAGATATCTGAACTTTATCCTGTGTTCAGCTTAGATTCCCTTGTTATTTTTTGTGATTGTTGTTATACAGTGCTCTATCCTTCTTTTGGGAAAACTTGTGAACTTGTCTCTGTCAATTAGCATTTCTGTGTGGAGCTGGGCGAGTCTTCTCTAGGTAAAAGTGCCACATCCTCAGCAGAAGGTATTAGTACTGTTGGGAGAAGTTTTTCCTTCTGCAGAGCCTACAAGGTTTGCTCCCACAGAAAGGGCGAAGCTGCCTTACAGTGTATTGCCTAGCTGGTAAGAAGAAAAGAACCTTAGGCCTTATAAGAAAAAGCAAGTACAATGTGAATTTCCTTGAGCTGAGATTTGCCTCAGACAAGATGGAGTAAGTTGTTCTCTTTTGCCTTATCTTCTTGTTTTCTTTGCGCCTCAAGTTTTCCTGGGAGTACAGCCATCACCAAAGCACTCCTTGCAACTCCTCGCCTGCCTAAACTTAAACTCAAATTTCTGAAACTCCATGCCTTGCTTTTGTTCCCCTTGCTTGTTCCTTCAAAATCATGGTTTGTTCTGTTCCTGATCCTCTGAATCACAGTCTAATGCATAATAACTTCAATGTTTAGTTTGGCAGGGCAGCTATAATAATCACTGTCTTCCTGTGCAAATGAAGAGGGGGATGCCAAAAATGTAAAGCCAAAAATTTATGCAGACATGATTTTGAATAAATGAATGTATGCACGGTGGGTTGAATGGCTGTTGATTCAGTGTTATGATGTGGATTTTTTGTGGTCAAGGTCTTGACTTTCTTTTTATTGATCATTCACTTTTGGGACAAGGGTAGTCACCAAATAAAGAATATATTTGAAACAGTGTTGCTCTTGCATGTGATTAATATGTGCTTAGGATAATTTGCAATGAAGCACTTCAATATGTATACATACCCAGTATTAGTTTTCACCTAGATCAGGTCAAATCATAAATACTAGAAATGAAGACAAAACAGTACATACACTAATCTTGAGTAACGACTTATGTAACATGCGCTTCATTTGTGCTGGATATTGTTTTCAGACTTATAACAGAAGTCTGAATGACATAGATGTTAGAACTGGAGCGTACATAGCCTCGTGGTTGGCCCTGCCCGCTGCTGTTACCTTCTTTGACAGAAGCAATGCAGTATAAGTTAGCAAACGGCTTGTGTAGTATTAATGCTCTGAGAAAAGTAAGGACTTATGAATGGCAAGCTTAGAAGGGCACCTGGAATAGTGAATATTTTCATCATGCCTTAAACCTGTAGAAACATTTCACTTTGAACAGCCTTGTTGGAGCCAAAAGTTTGACCTTTAAACAGCACTAGAAATGAGTCTCCTCACTCCATTTTTGGAATTGTGGTACACATTTCTGTAATTCTTGTATAAGGACTCCTATTTCCACATTGTGTTTTGGGAAGATGTGTTTTTAGAGAGGTTCTCATGTGCTTGAAGACTTCTTTACACCTGCTGAGTTTTCCTTTAAAGAGCTCCACTAATAAAATTACTCATGAGAAATTTCTTCTTTGGTAATATATTAAGGTATTATTAAATATGATCAACTGGCATATATATATATATATATATATATATATGAAAGAATATCTATAATGTGCACCTAATAATTCAGCAGTCTTAGGGAGAATTACTTGTTTTCAGGCTGGACAAAGAATGATGCTTTTCCTAAGGGGAAATACATCATTCTGTTATTTTTTTAATGTCTTGAAAGAAGACTGGCAAAATTCAGTGTTTTCCTTTGTTTGCTTCAGCTCTAAGTGCTTCCTTTTCCTTCCAAATAGACTGAGGAGATGTACTATAGTGTGGTTTTAGGCATGCTTTTCTTGTGAAGTGACAGTTAGTGAGCTACTGATAAAACTCCTTTCTGTCTCTCTTCTGTATCTTCATTTGCTCTCATAAGGCATCTCAGGACGGAAAGGAAAACAGTTCTTGCTGTCTGATATTTCTTAGGGGGTGATACTACATAGTTCTTTTTCTGTCTTTGTATTTTTTTCTGGTTGGCCAGACATATCTTTGAAGCAACTCAAACAGTATGTGACTTGCTGGTATTGGTTTTTAAACACCATTGATGTCTCCAAAAGTTTTTGTGCTGCTGATGATAGTGTTCTCCAGGTAGCAGAACACCAAGTGGTGTTCTGGGCTGGTGAATAGTATTTCTTCCATCCATGGATTTTGTTTCTCCTCTGTCTTTAGTAGTTAGTTGTCTCATAGTTCATAATTACTTTTGCGTTGCTGTGACATAGAGGGAATGAGGTTTGAAGTGCTATTGATGTTGTCATCTGTACGTGTTTCATGGGATGGAGCAGGTGACCTGCGCCATAGAATCCCATGTCCCTAAGCCAAGTGCATTTTAGAGTATTAATGGAGAAACACTTGACCTTCTGAGGTTCTGTTTCCTAGAAAAGCAAATAAACAAAACTCACAAGTCCCATTCAGTTTGTAAATAACAGTTCTTGAACCATTCTCCCTTGTAGCCCAGAAAGTAACCAATGGGGAAAGAAGCATTGGGTTTTTTGGGGGGGTTATTTTGTATTTTTTTTTAAATTAACAACCAAAACCAAAAATCACAAAATAGGCTGAAAGACCTCAGTATCTTGCTGTCTTTTAAAAATTGAAATACTTGAAGCAGGCTTTCCTCACATACAAGCATCTTCCTTATGAGGAAAGGCTGCAGGAACTGGGGCTGTTTAGTCTGGAGAAGACTGAGGGAGAATCTTATTAATATTTACAAATATCTAAATGGTGGGTGTCAGGAGGTTGCGGCATCACTTTTTTCTATTGTATCTAGCAACAGGACAAGGGGTAATGGAATGAAGTGGAACACAGAAAGTTCCTTTTAAACGTAAGAAAAAAATATGTGAGATGAGGGAGCCCTGTGGCACAGGCTGCCCAGGGAGGATGTGGAATCTCCTTCCAAGGAAGCCTTCAAAACCCACCAGGATATGTTCCTNTAAATAACAGTTCTTGAACCATTCTCCCTTGTAGCCCAGAAAGTAACCAATGGGGAAAGAAGCATTGGGTTTTTTGGGGGGGTTATTTTGTATTTTTTTTTAAATTAACAACCAAAACCAAAAATCACAAAATAGGCTGAAAGACCTCAGTATCTTGCTGTCTTTTAAAAATTGAAATACTTGAAGCAGGCTTTCCTCACATACAAGCATCTTCCTTATGAGGAAAGGCTGCAGGAACTGGGGCTGTTTAGTCTGGAGAAGACTGAGGGAGAATCTTATTAATATTTACAAATATCTAAATGGTGGGTGTCAGGAGGTTGCGGCATCACTTTTTTCTATTGTATCTAGCAACAGGACAAGGGGTAATGGAATGAAGTGGAACACAGAAAGTTCCTTTTAAACGTAAGAAAAAAATATGTGAGATGAGGGAGCCCTGTGGCACAGGCTGCCCAGGGAGGATGTGGAATCTCCTTCCAAGGAAGCCTTCAAAACCCACCAGGATATGTTCCTGTGTGACCTGACTTAGGTGGACCAGCTTCTGCAAGGGGTTTGGATGAGATGATCTCTGGAGGTCCCTTCCAACCCTACCATTCTATGATGATAAGAAACCCTGAGACCCAAAATAATCCCTTGAGGTATACTGCATCTTTTTGTCTCCTTTTTGTTCTAGAAAACAAAGCACATTATTTGTTTCCTGTTTCCTTTTCTTTTGTTTATCCCCCCCCCCTTTTTTAACTTGTCAATTCAAGGACTTGTGTATGCATCAAATCAGTAAACTATGTTCTTCTGTTCATGCTTTCTTAGTACGGTCTTTTAACTAAATGGCTTATTATGGCCTTCAGTTTTGCACTTGGTCCAATAGTTGTAGCTCTCCCTAAAAGATTGCATTCTAGGTTCAGCTTATTCAGAATATAAAGTACTTGCATTGGTGTACTGGAAAGACCAAATAATGAGAGATGGCAGAGTGCCACAACCAGTAATTTTTGGCTTTGGAAGGTGATGAAAATCTTACTCATCTGCTACATAGATGCCAAGAAAAGCAGCAACAGCTGCCTTCTCTTTCTATACCTTGTCTCAAAAAAAATACAGGAGGAGGAATGAAAGTTGAAGTATCTGTTTCTAAAGCAAGGACTGCATAATTTCCAATTTCAAGAATAAAAGTCCTAAAGGGAACAGAAGTTGGAGTGCTCATCTGCTGCCTAAAAGGATTTATCCAAGCCAGAAGTTGGCATGGCTTGAGGGATATATGTTCAGGATTTTGTCACTTTGTTTTTCTGCCCTCCTGAGGGATGCTAGGAAAAAAAGAGGCAAGACTCTGAGCTATCTTTTTTCTCTTAGAGGGGAGGCAAAGGTTGCAGAGCTGAATTCAGAACTGATTAGGTGGTCAAAAATGGTCTGCATTTGAGAGTATGTGTGTTTATACATTAATTCCTTTGTAAGTATGTTTCATATATGTGTGCGTGTGTGTGGAATACAAAACCAGGAAAAATATGAGCCCCTGTGAAAATCTGCAAGTCTGTAATTTGAGTTCTTCCTTCTGCGAAGGTCATAGCCCAGATGTTGTCGTAGAATAATAGACCACTTTGGGTAGGAAAGGAGCTTTAAAGATGATCTAGTCCAACACCCTGATGTGGGAAGGAATGTCTTCAACCAGATCAACTTGCTTGGAGTCCTACCTGGCCTTACCTTGAACACTGTTTGGAACATGTACAGCTTCTCTGGCCAACCTTTTCCAGTTTCTCACTGCATTCATTGTAAAGAATTCCTTTTGCCCAATCCAAACCTAGCCTCTTTCAGTTTAAAACTGTTGCCCTTTTTTTTTGGCACTACAAGCTCTTGTAAGGGTCTCTCTTATAACCCCCCTTTATATATTCAAATATTGCAATAACATTCCCCTGCACTCTTCTCCAGGCTAAACCACCCCAGCTAAGCCTTTCTTTGGAGGGTAGATGTTTGTTACTAACAAATTTTACATGCACAATGATTTTGAAAAATGCTTTTTTTTTTTCCCCTGAAAGAGTGAATGAAATAGACTTGATCAAATGCACCAAGTTTAATTTCCTCTTTAAAATAATTATGTCTACAAAATCTACAACCACATGCAATTTAAATATACAATTACTTGAAGTATGTTATGTGTTTTAAAAAGTAAAAACACATTTGCCAAATGATGAATTGGAGTAATGTCATTGGGAAACCTTTTTTTTTTTCCTCTAAAATAAATGAAGTACATATTTGTAACAAATTGCAGAGCTAACTTAACTCTTTAATAGATATTGTAAAAAGAGATGCCTGGAAAGAGAAAACAAATAATATACTGTAAGATTTGGTTTTTTGTTTTTTTTTTTTTTTTCAAATATGTAAACCAATGACTTGCTTCCAATTTATTGATGATATTATAATATTAAATGTAGTCCTTGTGACCATTATCATAATGAAATCTGATGATGTGGATTATTGCTAGTGGAAAACTGTAACAGAGACTAAACAGAGGCCTTCCTCTTAGCAAGCCATCCTAGTGGTATTGCTGAATGTAACTGTGGAGTTTGGTAGTTGAAGAGTGAGTATTGGGAGACAAAATGGTGTAAGAAAATCCCCAAATGAAGCCTGTTGCACATAGTTGGATGGTGACTATGCTGGGCTTTGCATTAGAGTCCTGTTGTACAAGCATTTATATAGCTGAGAACTTTTCCCTCATGTCAAAACAGGAAAAAAAGTTGTGTTTGAGTTATTCTTTTTCTCTCAAACAGTTGTTAAAAGTAGATACCCTAACTTTGAAGATATTTTTTTCCTCAGTTACTCAGACTCTGTGGAAGTCATTACAAAGCAGGACGTCTATTTGTTCTCACATTGACTTGGTTGGTTGAAATCCTGCAGATTTACCTTAAAGCTGAAGTAGAACTAGGGAGGTGGGTCACTGCCAAATTTTAATCAAAGTGAAATCACAAAGTGCTTTGAAACAATTTCCCTTCATTTTCCACTTTCTGTGGGTTTGTGTTTGTTTGTTTTTTTTTTTTTTTACAGTGATGCTTTTACAAATTAATGTTGCATGTGTGATTCTTTATCTTATTACTACTGCATGTGCATTCTGTGAATATCAACTTGGGTGGCAAAGCCAGGGGAGTAGTATTTTTTTGGTTCACTGCTTTGTGCTACTGTATCTTGTCTAAAGGGAGACAAAAGAAACTGTGCCTGCCCAGTTTGTTTAAGGATATTTTTGTTCTGTAAATAACCAGCTTGGTGAAAAGCCAAAATCATGATTCTCATTCAAAAAAATTGTCTTTGAGAGGAAGTTTTCAATGCTGCCTCCATTTATGTTCCATTGAAGTGAAGGTCCTACAACAGTTATTATTTTTGTGCAAGCTTTACAAAAGATATGATCATATATAAGCCAGTTGAATATATGTAATTGATTCCACCATCTCCCTGAGCAGCCTGTGCCAGTGTCTAACAACCCTCTCAGGGAAAAAGTTCTTCCTAATCTCCAATCTAAACCACGCCTGGTGCAACTTGAGGCAATTTCCTCTTGTCCTATCATTTGTTACTCAAGAGAAGAGACCGAAATCTACCTTTCTACAGCCTCCTTTCAGGGGGTTGTAGAGACTGGTCATGTCTTCCCTCAGCCTACTCTTCTCCGGAGTAAATAACATCAACTCCCTCAGCCACTGCCCATCAGACTTGTTCTCTGGACTCTTCACCAGTTCTGATGCCCATCTCTGGACACGGTCCAGCATCTCAATATCTGTCTTGTGGTGAGTGGCACAACACCGAACACAGTATTGGTAGTGCAGCCTCACCAGTGCAAACTGTAAAGGTATGATCACTTCCCTGGCTCTACTGGCCACAATTTTTCTGATGCTAGCCAGGGTGCCAATGCTGTTTGCTTTTGGTTTGTTAGAATTCTGTGTAAGACCTTAAGGTATCATTTTGATTTGCAGAAAGGAGGCATTGTGCTAATTCATGTGTAAGTTTAGGGTTCATCTTTTTCCTCAGTTGGATGTGATAGATAGAATCAATCTTTTGAAGTTCCAATTTGTTTTTCCTGCTTTTCTCTGTTACCTCCCCCTACTCTGACTTTTCACTTGAGATTGTATTCTGTTTGACTACTGGATTTTCAGTGGCTTCTTGTGAACTAAGGTCAGGAGTAGCCAAGAAGACTTTTTGTCATTTGTGTTTCACAAAATGTAGATTTCAGTATTCCTTTTTAATGATTTCTGCAACTGAACATTTAGTACATCAGACAACAAAATTCTTATTTGAGAATTTGCATAGAAATAAGAAATTATGCAGAAATCAAAACATAATGTACATTACAGTTTGGACAAGGGCAGTAAGGAGATTTAGAGTTACACAGAGTAGAAAATGAAAGCAAAATCTTTGATTTATTCTACTCCTCTTGAGATTATGACCAAAGGAAGATATTACTTTTTTTTTTTTTTCTCTTCTCCTCTCCCATTTTGCATATGTCTCTGAAAGGCAGCCTTGGTATCCGTTGTGTGTGAGACATTGCTTTTTAAGTGTTAGTGATAATACTGGGTATATTGAGATCCACATCACAGATGGATTTTTAAGTTTTTCTAATGCATTTTTACCTCCTCGACATGTTTATGCTTGTACCTATAAGCAATGCTGACATGGATTTAAAGATATGTAGGATTCCATCTCTATTTTTCTTGAAACACAGCTCATGGATAAAGTTTATTCTAAGGGAAGTAAGAAAGCTGTTAGCCTGTAAAAACTATCTGTAGTTATATAAAACATGGATAGCATATTCTTTGTAAGTGGATAAGAGAATGTAAGAGAGTAGTGAAAAAGGGATTTCAAAGCCACCAAAAGGCAAAGAACCATCACAGGATTACATGTTACACTAGTGATATGTTTTGGAAAAACTTATTAGAGTCAAACTACAAATGATTTTATAACTTTACTTGTGCCATTCCCAACCAAATGAACAGTATGAGACTTACGTTTGAGTTTCATAGGAGATAAATTGGACAGGCTCTCTGAATTCAATGTAATCATGCTGAAACTTATTTCTTGGGATAAGTACAAAATGTGTAAATCTTTCGGTTAATTTAGAAATAGTTTTTATATCTTGCTGTCACTGGATTTGACTTTGCTTATGAATGTTAGATGATCATATGGTTATTAGATGAGTTTATGCATAAATGGAGACAACAGAAGAAAAAAGAAGAAATTAGAAAGAAAAAAGAAGAAATTACAAAGGTGAAGGGAGAGTACATGTAATACTGTGATGGTTCTTTGCCTTTTGGTGGCTTTCAATAGTGAAATAAAAATGGCGATGACAATTCTGTGGGAAAGTATATAGGAAGGGCACACTCACACAGGCCTTTGAATAAGACAAACAAAGCCTGTTCATTTGAGAGAGGCATAATGAAGTAAGTAACAAGGCATTTTAAAAAGGGATGCATGTTCTCAATAGTTCAGAATTATTCTGAAAGTAATAAAGGAATGTGACAAAGGTAAACTTCAGATCTGGAAAAAAGGAAGATACATTAGGCAGGTCTATGTTTCAGCCCTTCTGTTGAAATGAAAAGTAAATGCCACTTTTCAGTGATTCTGTGAAGCAGATGTAAAAGACAGCCTCGGCTCCCTGCACTTGCAGAGACTTGAGGCAGCATAGTTGAACCGCATAAAAATATGAACAATGAAGCAATAACAGAGAAGCCTTTCTAAAATATGAAATTGGGGTTTGTAAAGTATAAAATAAATAAGCAGTGAATCTCATTTTTTTCCAGTTATAAGACTGAAGTATAACTTTGTGGTAATTAAAAAGCAAAAAAGCACAAAATATTTCTTTCCTAGCCAAGCTTCTTTACTAGCAAGGTATGTACAAAGTATCTTGGAAAATGGATTGTTGTGGAAATTACATGACTCATCTATATCCCCAGGGTGTGAACGAAGGTGGAGGAAGAAAATTATTTCTTTATAGCAGTCTCAGTGATAGAGGAAAAGGAAAGTATCATTGCATTAAACAAGCCAGAAAAGTGATTTCCTGTAGATACCAGAGTTAATATATACTGGTTTTTATAAGATCCACATCACAATGGTGTGAAAGTGCTAAATGTTTTAGAAAGGTTTAATTGAAGCAATAGACTTTGCAATGTTGCGTGTTTTCATAGAGAGAATACTTAGAGATTAAATATTTTTTGAAGATGAATGCATGAAAACTTACTTGTTTGTAGGAAAGGTAAACAATATTCTCACTGCATGTTGAAAGGTAACTGTGGATGTCTACCCAACATACCACAGCTCAGCATTTCCCAAAGAACATACTCTGCATAATGATCATTTTGGAGTCTAAGTGGATCCCAAAGCCTTTGTGAAAGTGGATATTACTCACCATTGGAGGGACACAGACAAATCTCTGTTCTTTTGTGATTTTCTTTAATGTCTGGGGATCCTTTGCAATGAAAGAATACACACCAACATATCAGAGTCACCTTCTACAGCCTCCTGTTCCTACTGTAATTTGTCTTTCAGTCTCTTGTTTAACAATCTAGGTTGTTTCCAGATGCTGTACTCCTCAATAGCATCCTGCTTCACCTCTGTCTTCCATAAGAAGGCACTTTTCTGGGCCTCTGTGTGTCAGCTCTGATAGAAGTCTCGCATTGTTTATGGGTCTAATTAATCCTGCTGTCTGTCTGCTCTTGTTAGCAACTTTCAAAATGACTGACTGCTGTCACTAGCAATTTCATTATTCTCCCTGTCTTGTGACAATCTGTTGACCACATTGAGCACAAGTCACCTCACGGTGGTAATAAGTGCTGCATTACTTCAGTAAATGGTTTATTTGGTGTATGATCTCCAAACAGACTTGACAAACTTCCCAGGTGATCTCCTTTATAGTTCTATAATCTCTGGACTGATTGATTTCTCACCAGAAATTGACTTTGTAAGTACTTCCTTTACGTTCCCAAAGTACTGTTTCAGCAAACAGAAGGAAATGGCTTTCTATCCAGTAATGTTTTTGCCTTAATCTAATTTCTTCATCAGATATTACAAGTGTTGACATCCTAGACTCTGTTAACTGTTCTGTGGAACTTTCCTAATTACACATTAGTTTGTTCATTTCAAGTGAGCTGTATATTGTTTTTCTTGATCTCTAATAACTGATTTCCTGTCGTGTTTCCCTCGGATCTAATTGTTGTTATTTTGTGTTATTGGAGATAAGCTTTATTCTTATGGCTGTGAACATCAATGTTTTCTGGATGATTATGTGCTATGTGATATGATGCAGATTAGAATCAGCGCAGAAATGTGAGATATGAATCTCAGATAATATTTGTACAAATCTAAACTCTGCATGTAACAGAACCTTCCTCTACTTGGACTGGAAAAAATGATGCTTCATATAGTCACAAGTTTACAGACAAAGGGCATTTAAAAAAAACACACATACAAAAGTTTCCTAAACTTGTGTGGTGCTTTCTTGGTTCACAGAAACACAGAATTCACTATGAAAAACAAGAATTTGTAGTAAGTTTTAAAGCAAATCCTGATATCTGGGGAAGAAGCTTTCTTTAGAATACTTTTGTGCAATTTGCAGTACTTAATGCTATTTCTTTTTCAAAGGTAGCTGCTTCTTGTTGCTTTTAGAGGTCAGTATTAGTGAAGACATTCTAAAATCACTCATCTGTATTTTCAGTATATACATTTTTCTGTGTGTTTGGCTGAGATTCTGTCTTCTATTTAATGTAGTCTGCCTGATCTCAAGGCTCGTAGTTATGAAGGTTAACAAAGTATTGTCAATGCCAATAAGCAAATGATAAACATGATAAAATGGTTTTGTTTTTTTTTTTCTTAATGAAGTCATAAAAAATGTCCCCAAAACAGGGAGAATGTATTGAAGACACACATTGTGGTGTTGCATTGCAGTTTGTGTTCTAATTGAAGTTGTAATTGTATCCTAATTGCAATTAAGGAAAAAAAAAAAACCAAACCTGCATGTCTATTGCATTGCAAAACATTTACATAGGCATTTGCAAAACTTAGCTTTATAATAAAGCTTCATTGCATCTGCTTATCTACGTTACATATAATCTTCAGTATTGCATCTTGTCATGTACCTGTTTTCATGCTTCATACCGTTCACAAGTGAGAAATTTCATTTCAGAAGAGAGGATTCCTACAGTGCCAATTCCATAGCTGTATGTGCAGTATCACCTCTCTTCAATAAGTGATCTTCTTCTTTCTCTTCTATTGAGAAGCCTGACGTGGGCAGGAGGAGGATTTTGTATTAAATGGAGTAAATGGAGTAAATAAAATCTGTAATAATAGAGTGGCATTTTATTTTCAGTCCAGGATCTAACTGACCATCGTTTATTGTTTGGCAGATATTGATGAATATATGTGTAGGACAGACAGAGCAGGCAGCAGATTGTGTACCACTGTTGATCCTGATGCACCTCTCAACAATCTTGTTTGAGAGGCCACAGGTTCAGTGACTGTAGACAGATCTGTTTTCTTCCTTTCTGAATACGGTGCCTTCCTTCGTCACTGGGTATGGGCTGTTTCAGATGGGCAGAGGCTTTGTAATGCAGCTAGAGTTTTAAAGAGAAGTGGTGAGGAGTCTGTTGTGTAAGTTTTGTGTGCTCAATTTACCTTCCTGCTCAGGTAATTATTGTTTGTAGTATAAAAATTCTTCATCTATATAGTCAAGCAAAACCTCAGTTCTTGAGGAAACCTTTTGCACTACAACTGTCAACTTCAATCTCTGTTCTTAATAACATGGTATAATCAGTTTATTATTTGTATTCTGTGTCTGTATCACAGAATCTTAGGCAGTTGGAAGGGACCTTCTAAAAAATCATATAGTGCAACCCCTTGCTAAAGCAGGTTCACTTGCTCTGTGAGGAGAGGCTCAGAAATGGAGTTTGTTCAGTCCGAAAAAAAAGATGGCTTAGAGGAATCTGGCAGCTCCCTTCTTGTATCAGTGTGGAAGTTACCAAAAAGCCTGAGGCAGGCTCCTCTGCTAAGGTGTATGGCCAGAGGTTGAATCATTAATTGAGAGGAGATATTTTGACTTGACTTAAAAGGGAATTAAAAAATTCACTGTCAGTCTAAATATGCAGTACAAGAAATTTCCTGAGCAGGCTATAGCATCTTCATTCTTATTTCAAGAACCAACTGAACAAAGCCCTGAACAACCTTGTTTTGAAGGCTGTTCATCTGGCTGAAGCAGATCATCCTGATCTGCTTTGATCAGGTTGTTGGATAAGAAAACTTGCTAAGGTCCCTTCTGACCCAAATAATTAATTCTGTATGGTAATTGTTCATTTTATACTTACATTATCATTGATATTCACTTTCTTACTTGCTCATTTGTTAATAATCAAAAAAACCAAAAGAATGTTTCTAAGAAATAATTCTATTATGAAAATAGATTTGTTCAGTTCTTGTGTGACCTACTCTAGGTGGTCCAGCTCTGTCAGGGGGGTTGAAATGGATGATCTTTTGAAGTCTTTTCCAGCCCTTGAGATCCTGTGATTCAGCACTCACTTGAGTCCTTACATTTTAAACACTGACATAACTAAAGAACAGGTAAAAATAATGACATTTTTGTAAGGGATTCTAGTCTGGATTAAATCCTCCTCCCTTGCACTTGGAGGAGCATTATATCATCTCCTTTTCAATCGGAAGAAAAACCCCATCAACTCTATCATAAGTGCTGCATACTTTGCATAATTATTTTTGTACTGAATTTGCAAGCACACACATTTCTGCTGAAAATAATATATGAAGAAATCTCTGATGATACCTAATTTTATGTATGGAACAGCAAAATGTATAGGAAAAGCTTGTTTTTATGTCAGAGAAAATTTCTAGTGCTGGATATTTATCCTCATCTTTCCAGAAGTTTTGGACAACTGTTTGATTATATAGCATTTCTCTGATGAGCTTGTTTGTTGATGTGTTTATTCTGCATCTCAGATGCAATTAATCTTACCTAATTTTAGCTACCTGAAAAGGTAGTCATTGACTTTAGAATAGTTGCCTAGGCACCCGCTACAGGTAATAGAGATGATTCCTCCTTTCCTCAAACATGAGTCATCCTGTCTGCCTTACAGGCTTGTCTTGTGATAGAATTAATCACTCTGCAGAAGCACCTGCTTTACCCTACTAACTAGGAGGAGACTATAAGCAGCTACTTCTTGCTAGATTACTAGTTTTACATGCTTATTTTGCAAATGTCTACATACAGGCTCATTGTATGTTGTGTTTCCCTTCACAAACATCAGTGAAACACTTTGGAAATACAGAAGTGAGCCCAGTTAAAAAAAAAGAAAAGTTACTTTTCAATGCTTTAAATCTATCTTAGGGATCTTGCTAGCTGATACAAATTTCCATTTCTACATAGCATTCTGGAATGTGTCTTCCCAGCTGAAGCCTGAAGTGCAGATAGGAACCTGGCATTATGACTCACTGGAAACATGAAGTTAGTAACTCAAGTCTGTCAAGATATGGAGGTTTTTCTAGAGGTACAGAGTGGGCTGTTTGAAGGAGTTGGCAGTGGAGTGATGGTGCTTGATTTTGGTGCTTCAGGCTTTGTGTGTATGTGTGTGTTTCATTTTGCTTGCCTCTGAATACCTCGCAGGAGACAGTATTTCACTTCTTGCTCCAGTACTGGAATCTGGTGGCCACCTCAGAGTTGTCAAAGAAAAAAGGTGAAGCAGTATTTAATATTGGGCCATAGAATTTTCCCAATGTACTAAAAGCTTCTGTTGAGAATTCTTCTTGTCTTGTATTTTCTAATCAATGATCAGAAGGTAGACATGCATTCTCTCTATTTTATGTGCCAGAGATATATTTAGCAGCGTAGGTATCACTGGGAGACTGTGGAAATTGTGATGTGTGTAAGATAGGTCTCCAAACATGTTCTGGGATTTCCTTTCTTTTACTGCTTTTTCTTGATTTCTATCTAGAGCCAACAGATTGATGTTGGATATATGCCTCTCTCCTTCTCCCTTGGTGATATGTAAGTCCTCTTCAGGATAGGTTGGATTTATGAGTTTGTACCCACTTCAGATTGAATCAGATGAAATCTGTAGTGGTCCTTTTTTCTTTTATTTCAGAATGTAATTGAAATCAAATTCTTTCTTCTAGCAGGGGAATTGAGTGCACTTCGTAGAAAACTCATGGAATTCACAAGTACATCTAAAAGCCCAACTTGAACTCGTGGGTTAGAGGTGATAGCAATAATGCTTAGCATTCAAGGACTACCTGTGGCTGAACAATGAAAACCACACCAGATCAGCTCAATATATGGAATGTATCAGATAATTTTAAGTATAGGACAGGAAACAGCCGCCCGTGTGAAGATTTATCTGCGGTAGGCAACAGCGTAATAATTAAGTCAAAAGAATTCATTAGAAACCTGTTATTTGGGGATCATATATTCAAGCATCTCTAGCAATTTCTAACATCATTAATAACCATGAATGTGGCAAATGAATTGATATTTCTGACCTTGTACAGTCTTTGTGTCTAGTGTTTTCATCTGGTAAATCTTGCAAGTGTTTGCAGTTCATAAAACAATGAACGATTTGCTGCCCAACTTAAGTGGAGGATTTGTTTTTCATTTTCTGTTGTTTTTTAAATTCAGGGTTTTTTTTGAAAGTGAAGGGTGAGGGGAAAAACACTCTTCATTAATAAATATAGAGCTCATGAAGTTCAAACTGTTTCAGTATTAAGTCACTGTAAAGTGTATATGAGATCTTCAGAACCATATTTGCTGTTCCTCCCCCAAGTCTCTTAGCCAATAAACACTATCAAATAACTTATGTATAATGCTTTTGTAGCCAGAAAATAATTGCCTACATTAATATATGTTTTTGTGACATTTTTTACCTTTTCTTAATTTTTCCAATCCTTAGCCCAGTGGATCCTGAGTTGCAGCTGAAAGCTCTAGGTGCTCCTGTAAAACAAATAAGTATTTTGCTGCTGTGTCCTATATAACAGAAACACTTCCAGACTTTTTTTTGTAATGCAAACAGAAAAAAAAAAAAGATACTTTCCAGAAACACAATTTTTGGAAATGCCTGAACTGTTTAAGACTGGGAGTGTGTGTGTATGTGTGCTTAATTATGGGACTAGCTGCTTGGATGGAGTGCTTCAGCCTAAACAGTGAGCTTGTGAAAAGCGTATGGCACTAAATGGGAGCTTAAATTGAGAAGTGCTAGGTTTGCCTGTAACTAAAAAGAAAAAGCTGGAACGAAAATTGTGAAACTTCCTTACCAGCTTTATGTTGTGAAATAAGTGAATTCCTCCAGAGCTGTCTTTGAAAACTGCTTCCACGAAGCTTGTCTCCTCGCTGTTGCTGGCTACTTTCCTGGAAGCTGTGATGTCTCACGTGGGGAACTGCACACCTTCCATTTCTGCACCAGCTCTGTTTCAGGAGACAGCACCTCTCACCTTGTTTGAGAATGGGAGAGAGAAGAGGCAGCATAGGGAGGAGGGGGACCTTTCTTCTTGGCTTCCTGCCCACATTCCTTGTCCTCCTCCTCAGTGTTGGATGTATCACTACCAGTGCTTCTGTTTAACTTGTGCAAATTTTTTCAGGACAAAGCTTTTCTGTTAAAATGTATCATTTGACAGGATGAGCTTGTAAATGAAATTGTAAATACAATTTAGATTCTGTAGCTACAATTAGATTGGTGCATCCTCTAAGTACATTCATGCAGTATATATTTAGTTAGTTAAGACCAGGTAATGTAGACAGCTGAAACAAGACATTGGAAAATGTGTATAACTTCAGTCACTTGTGTGTTTGCCTTTGCATGTACAGTGGAATACATATGCCTCAAGTGAATGTTGCTGCTCTTCCAGCCACTTGATGGTGTAAAGGAATTCAAAGTCATCTTAAAAAACCCTCAGAATGAACATGAGGGACAGCAGTTGTACTGCTGCACTTTGCCCAGCCAGGCAATTTTAAGGACTTAACACAATGCAGTAATTTGGCACTAATTCTGCTGAAGACTTGGACAATAGTTTTTTGTTTGAGAATAATAATCTGAAAAGAAGGAACAGTTAAAAGAAGTCAAGACTGGTAGAGAATGGTGGCATAGTTGTCAGTCCATGAGACAGTGTTTAAAAGAAAAAAAAGAGAGTAGTGTATCTTTTTAGGGCTACAATAAATGGAAGAAGTAGATGCTGGAGGATATGTACTGAATTGAATATATTGATTTCTTTTCTGTTACCTCTAATAACTTTGATTTAGGAAAATAAAATTACACAGTATACAATAAAATTCTAGTACAGATAAGTCACAGGTAATTTTCAATTCTGTTAAATAGCTGATTCGAACCCAAGTTACTGAGAGGAGAGCTGACTTGTTTCTTACATCCAGTTACCACTACGAATTCATTACTGTTTCTGAGATATTAGCATACCCTTTAATATTGAGCCTGGTTTTTGGAACCAAATTGGTTTCTGGCATCTGTTCTTGTTAATTCCTGTCAAAGAAACCAGCCTCCTAAGAAAAGATAGTGATATAATAGTGTTGTAACAGGCCTAGCTTTAGTCTTTTTAAAGAAAATTATTGCAAACTCACCCATAATATTTGTAGGTGAAGTAAAAAAGTAATCATAGTTAAAGGCTGATGTAATATTGCTGTGTTAGTTCAACTATTTATTCTCAATGAAAAGTTTGTGAGTCTTCAGTTAACACAGCCCAAACATTAAAATAAGAAAATTGATTGAGCTTCAGTCTGTGATTCTGTGAGATGGTGCTGTGAGGCTGTTCCTGTAGGTGAATTACTGGGGCACTTCCCTGTTTTAAATATCACTTGACCAGTCCGTTGATGCCAGCTGAAGTTATTTCTCACTTCTTATCTTGTAGGCAAAATGTCTGTGAATAAGCAAGATGTGATGTACATTCTTCCCAAATACAGTTTAACCCTTACACTTAAGTCTGTTTGTGTTGGAGAAATCTATGTTTTCTTAAGCAACAGCAGAACCCTTATGTTAAACTGTTGCCCATCTTTTATCCCTTAGCAGCAGGAATATTTAAGTGAATGTTTTCTGTGCTTCCTACTTTGCATGTTGTGACTGAACTTGCTTACAGTTGCTAACTTCTCTCTACTATTTCTATGGGCTGATCTGAGTGTTCCCATCAGTTTTTAGAATTCTGGATTCTGGATGCTGTGATGCACTCTTTGGTCCTATGCAAGCTTTGTAGTCCTTCTAAGTATAGGCATATTCGTTAGGTATTATTTGTGCATCCCAGATCAACTGGTTTCCTGAAACAAAATTTCAAGTCCCTTATCTGGAACGATCAAAGGATAAGAAGTTCCAAGCTGGTGGTCAAAAGTTTGTAAATGACTCTTAAAACTGTTGACTCTGCAAGAGTTATATAGAGATTTGGCTTTGTCTGTATTTTTCCCCAAGCAATTTTTGCTCTCGTTTAATAGATTATCCAACTTGATGTATTGCAAACAGGAAGAAGACTTTATATAGCCACTCTGTTAGAGGTCTTGGAAATTATGTGTTCCCACCAGAGATACTTTCAGAATGTGCTCAGCATATGTGTATAAAGATAACACTGTAAATTGATATCCTTTTAATGTGACAGAGTGAAGATTGAAACTATTAGACTTATTATAGTCTTCTACAACTTAAACATAAGCATTTTCATTCTTTCCCACTAATTAACTATCTCCTGGATAGTATCATTTTGGCTAGAAAGAATGTAAAAAAGGAGATATGTGCTGTGTAGGGACACTGGGTTTAGTTGAACAACTCTGTGAGGGGATTAGTAGTTTCCACACTTTCAGACTAACTGAAAGAAAAGCAAATGGTTATTCTCTCTAAATCACAAGACACAAGTAGACGTTTAACCTCTTATATTATGTTCTTTACAGTAAATTGCTCCATTAATTCCACAACATCTGGCTATAGGTTTTCAACCAGATTTAGAAGAGTTGTCATCATAGTCTCATAATGATTGCTACTGTCAATTTAAGTGTATTCCAGTATTCTATGTATGTAAAATATACTTAGTTAAAAATTATGCATTACTGCATGGGCTTCTAGCAGGCAGAGATCCAGAGACAGTTTTCTGATCTGCTGTCTGTTTTTTTTTTTCATGATTGTGTTTCTAATGCACTTTATCAGGTGATATGTCAGCAGAAATTTCTTTCAGCACCTATTTCTATGAAAATCCAGATTGTGTGCTTGGGAGCACAAAAAAATATTCCTCTGTATGCAGTGTAGAAAAAAATAACTAGGATCATACTGAAGGAATTTCTAGTCAATTGTCACATTTATTGTGTCATATCAAAAAAGTTTGAATCTTGAGAGAGATGGAGTCAACTCTGATCTACCTGAGATTTCTGTGAAATCATAGGTGAGTTAGTTTATCTCTTCGTGTCCCTGAACTCTGTAAACAGAGGATGATACATCAGCCCTTTGTATACCCCCACTTTAAGATAGTGACACAGGGCCTCTAAATTAGAGAAAGTTTTCTGGCGCCTTAGGTGCACACAATGTTAGGAATGCTATTGAACTTTGTGGAAAAACTAGATGAGTCCTTACAAATATGCCATTTCATATGAATGGTTTACTTTTGGTATCTGGAGTAGTTTATTTTTCACGTTTACTTAGCTGAGAAGTTTTTACTTTATCCTTTATGCTTCTGTAAACTTGTAATTTCAGCTATAAATTTCCCTTGTCACTATTTTGCCAGTTACAGTTTTGTGAGCAATTGTACACATAGAGAAAACTAAGGCACTGGTACAAAGTCCATGTATATCCTAAAGCAGAACTGTTTAGATAACATGTTACTTTGTCTTCTCTCAGACTTCATAGCATTATACTTACTATTGCTTTCATATGAATGTTTCATGTATCTCCTGATCTAAAAGCTGTATATTTTTCTAACAATAAATTAATTTTATTTATAGAAAAAGAAAATGTATAGACATTTATATTTTCATACAAAATAAGTAATGATTAACTAACACATTTTCACTACTGCTCAAATGTAAGCAGTGCTTGTTAATATGCTGAGTAGGTGAGAGAAAGTGAACTGATATCAAGCACAGAAAATGCTAAGAGCCACACAGATATGACTTTGGAAGCAGTAAACATCTCACTTCCAGAAGTATATACAATCAAAACCTATCATCAGGAAAGCAGATACTACTCCACTGCTTGTATTCTAATTTCTCCCCTGATGCTGAAATTGGCAAAGTATCTGCCATAGTGTGCTCAACTCTACAAGGTCACGTGGAAAGAACATTTCTTAAGGATGTTAAAAGTGTTCATTAGCAAGACTAATTCTTTGAAAGAGGCACAAAGATTACTTGAAGGATCTGACTCTGAAGGGGTGAATATCTGAAGACCACGAGTAAGCAATAGTAAGTTAGTGTGGTTCTCCAGCAGAATCAAGTGCTGAGAGGGAGTTCCCATGGAAGGAATAGAAATTAATTTGAAGTTTGGCAGAATAAATGCAAAAACATAATAAACGGATCAGAAGAAACTTAAGAAACAGGAAAAGGCATAAAAAGATAATGAAAACTTTTTAATATCTGGAGCAAGAAGCTTGGCAATGAGTCTGTAGGGCTAGAAGTGAACAGGGACATTCACTGACCATTTAAGACTGAATAGCAGCATGGAAACTAAATGGTTTTGGATACCAAACCACTTTCATCATATATATATGCAGTTGTAAGAATTAGATGGTTTCACTGCTCCATGGGAGAGATGACTTGGTCCATGAATAAAACTGGGCCAGTCAGTGCAGTGGATCCTTGCCCACTCTCCCTTTGCAAATACAAACTTTTATTGTTTGATTGTTGTGCTCATCTCTGCCTGGAGGAGGTGTATCCAACCATTTGAAAGTGAAGTCATCCTTACCCCAGCAGGTGTCTGTTTCAATAGGTAGTGAACAAGTGAGGAGACTTCCTGCTCTTCCACCAGCTCTCCATTTGAAGAATCCAGCCATGAAATGAGTCCTGGAGTGGCTGCTGTCTGGGTTCTCTAGTGCATCCCTAACTGCTAGGTGTATCTCTGAAAGTTAGTCTGGAGGTACACTGCACAGTGTTGTACAGAGCTTGGAAGTGTAGCTTCTGCTTTCTGCCTCTAATGAAAGAATAAGATGTGAGGCAAAGAGGATCTGTGCAATTCAGTATGATATGTATAAGTAAGCTCCTTAACTGTAGGAATTAGTGAAGTAGATTAGTCCTGAGATTACACCGATACAAGAACTGTCTGTTCTCTTCAAGCTTCAGATCAATGGGAAACATTAAGAGTAGTCAGTGTGAACGAGTCTGCCATTTAAATTTACAGTAGTAGTAACAAACAGATTATTTTCGACACAGAACCTTAGTAGATTGCTTGCCTCTGATTCAGAAGGATGTGCTTTTGCCTTGCTATTTCTGTTCTTTGCAATGACTATGTCTCCTCAGGTCCTGCTGCCATCGACCCCATCTCTTGCATTGCAAACTTTTTTTTTTTCTCTTTATCGTGTTGGTGCTGGTGGTGGGGAATTACTTAGACGTAATGTGTAGTGGTTTGACTGTGGCCAGAAGCTAAGACTCCACTAGCCAGCAGCATGGAGGAGAGAATTTGACAGGCAGAAGTGAGGAAAAAAATGCTAGTGAGTCAATTGTCTTTATCTTAACTTGATCACTTACAAGTGATGCAGAAGTACCCACTCATCACCATCAGACCAATGCCCAGTCAGTCCTCAAGCATCAGCTGCTTTGGAGAAAAGTTTTATTTTTGCCCAGTTTTACTGCTGAGTGTAATGTCATGGGGTGTCAAATATCCCTGAGGTCTGTTGAGGTCAGCTGTCCTGGCTGTGTTCTCTCCCAATCCTGTTGAGCAGAGTGAAAAATGGAAGCAGTAGCTGAAACACTGTTTTCATCACAAATCTAAACCACAGCACCACCATAAGGAAAATTAACTCCATCCCAACCAGATACGGAACGTGACATCACTTAAATTTCCAAGTCCTTCCTAGTCAATAAATGACCAATGAACAAAGCAAACAAAGGAATGCCCCATATCACGTTAGTGTCATCTACTCCTATATATCTAGGTCATTCAAGGTTTTAAGAATTCACTGTCACAGTGTTTCTGGCTTTTGTTTGTAGTTGGACGTTTTGCTCTGCATGCTTGAGGATATTGGCATTGTCACTGAAATCAGAACTCCTGTTCCCTGGGTAACGCCGTCAGATGATATTTTCTTACTGGATTCTATGAATGGAACAATTTTGTTTGACTCATGAATAGACTTTTCAGCAAAACTGAAATAAATGATTGTAAATCCTCATGCTGAGATCTCTAAAATATTGACAGGAGAGTGAGTTTTTATGCTGCTTTCTCTGTGACTCTGTTGCTGCTTCCAACTGTAAGAATGTTAAGAGGTTACGTAGTTCTCAGATGGTGCATGCTAGCTGGTTAGGATAAATTCTTACAGATTAGCTTGGTGGTTTCAGTACCAATGAAGTGGGAATATTTTTTGACCCAGCATATGGTTTTATACTTACTCAGTTGCTGTAATATATTGACAGAGAAGCAGACTGGGGGCAGTTAACTGACGCAGCACGGTCTTTGTAGTTTGAGTCTCATCTTCAAACCTTCATGTGCCCCGTAATGGTGCTTATCCAATTTGAGAGAAAAAAAGCCACACATATACAATTGGGCCATCTTCATCTTACCTTTTTTTCAAAGCCCTTTGGGCCAAATGCTGTAGCTTTTATCTCATAATCATTTCTTCTGAATTATTCTTCTGAAACGGTAGGGAGTGTTTTAGTGTTTTCATTTTTACCTGTTTTAAAGGAGGAAGGATGTATAGTTGGTTAAAGGACTAGAAATTTAAAATATTGTAGAAAAAAAAAAGCAAATCTGCCTTGTTTTGTGACATGTTACTTGAGCAAAACAGTAGTTAGCAGGATCACATAAAACTAGAAAGATTGGAAATGTTGCAGCTGGCTTAAGCTCTAGGCAAGACTTAAGGTTTCATACAGTTTCCAGCATTCTGACGCTGGTTAATGTAGTCAGTGTAAGGAAAATATTTGATGCAGCCTGCAGAGACCTCATGTATTGGCTACTATGTGCATAAGACTCTTAATTTTGCTTCCTCTTTGGAGAGCAGGAAAACACAGACATATTAATTAGACGCAGAGCAGGAGTATGGAGTCCTGAGAAACTTTTTTCCTGTCAAGCTGTAGTCTTTGGGTTGGTGCAGGAAATGCCTTTTTGAACCAGGTATTTGTGAAAGAGAAGGAAATAGAGTTTCATGTATACTGGCTGTGTATGTGGCAACAATTGTGGTTTCCATTTAAGGTATTCCATATTTATTTGTAGGACTTCAGGGTAAGGTAAGACAAGGAAAGTGTTGGGAGAAGTTCATCAGTGTAGCTTCTCTTCAGTCAAGTTTTTGAATATGGTCATCTATTACTGTGACAGTTTGGATCTGTGTATATTCTTTTGTGACACTTCTGCAAAGAGCAGGAGGGAAGAAAAAAGGAAAATATTATGGTTTACTGGACATCAACCTCAACTTTGTCTAAAATTTAAAACCTTTTTTAAATCTTTTTTTTTTTTTTGTCCACTTAGACACTCTAAATAGTATGGTTGAAATAACTGAGAATGCAAAGGATAAAGTCACAAAAGACAAGAGGCAAGCTTGCCTGTCTTAGCGAACAGGGAACTGGATGGATCTATGGACAATCTCAGAAAGGAAACAGAGCCCTTGCTCATTGGAAAACGCCTGTTATGAGTTAGCTAGAATAAGAGTGCTGATGTGATCTCTTCTATCCTTGATCCCTAATTGAGCTTAAGCCTTTGCAAAAGTCTTTGAGATACCATGTGTCCTTTAATTACTCTGTTTTCCCATCTAGTAATTTCAACACAGGGAGGTAGATGCTTTAGGATGTTGTTGTGATGACTGCTTAGGCAATTGGAAGACATTTCCCTCTTTGAGGTACTGGACAGGATCTGGCAGATTTTCCTATCTTCTTGTTGACTTGAGAGATTGTCAACATATTTTTAAGAATACCTATCCAGACACAAATTCTATCAAATTGTCAGCAAAGATAGGACAGTAAAGAATCATGGAATCATAGAATTGTTTCAGCTGGAGGAGACCTTTAAGGTCATCGAGTTCAGCCTCTGTCCCAGCCCTATCAACCACTAGACCATTTCCCTAAGTACAACATCTACCAATCTCTTGACTCCATCAACTCCCTGAGCAGGCCATTCCAATGCCTGACAACCCTTTGAGTAAAGAAATTCCTCCTCATATCCAGCCCGAACCTCCCCTGGCACAAATATCATCTGTCACAAAGATTCAGTGAAGACAGTAGTGCCTTATGATGAGCTGATTTCAGTGGTTATGTATGCAGGAGTAGGGTAGGCCCATCTTTACAGACTTCTTGCTCTATTTCACTGTCACACAGCTCGATAATTAGACATCATTGCAGAAAAACTTCATGTAACATCAGGAGACATGTATCCTGCTGCCTACAGCCAATACTGTCTCAGCCTTCCATCACCTCTGTAGTTTGACATTACCAAAGGAATAAAAAAGGTCATCTTGCAAGTTATTCCTTGCATGTCTGAATTCACAAGCAGTGATAATTTCTGCTTCTTCCAGTTAGAATTTTTTTCTGAAAACCTACTGTAAACATCTTGGTTAATCTAACACTTATAACTGTTGCTTGAAACTCTTCCCAGCTCTGAGCCAGACCCACTTCTGGGGCTGAGTCAATTAGGCACTTTTTAAGAAGTCAGAAGAGGAGGCTTCTTCCACCCTTCTTTTCCAGCTGGTAGTGATGCAAGGAGTGGAAGGAGAGAGAGAAGCAATCATGTGGACCTCAAGGTCAGTGAGACGAGAGGAGGTGTGCTGGAGCAGAGACTCCTCTACATCCTGTGGAGAGAACTGGTGAAGCAGTGAGCCCTCCCTGCCTGTGTCTCAATCCGCAACATCCTTGGTTATCTTTTTTCTTCCCGTCTCGCTAGGCCTCTGCCATCCTAATGAGGGTTGGGGTGGATGGGGGGCACTGGGCGAGAGACTGTTGTGGTGCTTCATTGCTAGCTGGGCAAAACCACAACAACCCACCAGATTCTTAGCTTATCAGAATGATTTGGTGAATTACATGAAAGCTGGTGGGTTTTGTGTTCATAGATACAATGCCAAATCTATTTAATTTTTTTTGCTTACCACCCACAGTTGTTAGAAGCAAGTGTGTTGAAGCTGTTCGCAACTGTAGGCTTTCAAATAACAACTGTTGTTCACATACTCAGAGAGAAACACAGGGTTCCCTATGGCAATGAGGCAGTTATTCCAATAAAGAATGCTGGAGTATTTTTATGCATTTCTGTTTTAGTTCAAACCAGCCTGGAAACAGGATTGGCGTTGGTCCTTCCTTCTGAAATCTTGATATGAGTTACTGACATGATAAACAGTAAATTTAAATGTAGCCATAAACATGCAGATTTAGGTTAAAAAAATAAAGTATTTGAATATTTTCATTTTACAGTAAGTCTCCATGATTTTGAAACAACAGCAAAAAAAAGTAGGATAGTCTTTAATAGGAACAATAGAAAGGCATGTTATTAAATGATTGTCATATTGCAACCTCTGTGCAGCATATCCAAGGTACAGGAAAGGAAGCTAAAAATATTTCTAAGATGCATAACTGCATATTGGATTATTTTAAGTGATTGATTCTTGTCCAGAGCTACTTCGGTGTCATTCATGGTTCTCCAGATTAGCTCAGTAACAAGCCAAATTTGATTGCTGTGCAGTAAGACAGCATGATTCACACTTTATAATGAATGCTCTCACTGATTAATGGTTCATTGTACAGGGAAAACCCACCAGGGAGCACATATCCTTTACCACAATATCTGGATATTAAAGAAACATAGTTGTGTTTTCTGATTCCACTGATCTGATGCAGTTGCCAGTGTAGTGTATAACTTGATTTTTACCATGGATTTCCAGACGTGAAGCTGGGTGGTTTTTTATTTGTCGTGGTCACAATTTCTACCCATGAATGTATCATTTGACTCTATAAATAGCATATTAAATAAAAGAAAATCTAATGTTTAACAACGAAACTCTGCCTCTTTAAGTCATATTCCTTTTGTTTACCAGCATAGATTAAAAAAGAACCTGTTAAATTGCATTATTTTAAGTTGAAAGATTCAGGAAATGCTCAGGTTACAGTTGGTGCTGCTGCTTTTTCAGTTCCAGGCTTTTTCTTAGTATTCTATGTGGACAAGAGGAGAGTAAGATCATTGAAAGGCAGATTCAGCTACCCCATCTGAGGAAAAAATGGCAACAAGGCATTGGTGAACTGTGCCACCAAAATGCTTTTACCAGTGACATCTTCACTTATTAGTTCCCTACTTAGTAAATCCCAGCCCAACGTGATGAAAATCTATGTAAGGGTGTGTCTGCAAAATTAAACTTTCAAGTGAAGCCACAGCATCTGACATTGCTGTTTTTACATGCATTTATAAGTGACATGAATATTTTATTTTACCTAAGGATTTATTCATGGTGTACAATGTACCTCTGTGTATTGTGTACGCACGTGTACTTCCACCACTTCACTTACTACTGATTTAAGAGGAATGTTAAAGTGGTAAGGTTTTATATGGTTTTTGTTTGCTCTTGAGATGATGATCATGGTAGTTTTCAGGTATAGATTATAGTTGTATAGTGCACACAACTGAAGATTGTCCCTGGACTAGTTGCTCTGTGACCTACTCTAGGTGGTCCTGCTCCGGCAGAGGGGTTGAACTGGATATCTTTCAAGGTCCCTTCCAGCCCTTAATATTCTGTGATTCTATGATTGTCTGTCCAGGAATCTATGTTGTCACCAAAGCAAAAACCTGACCTATTTATCTCTACCTTTCTTGTTAAAGTCAAAACCAGCCTGTGGATTTACCCTTGAACAGGAGTGAAGAAAGTGAGATGAAAAAGCTCCTGGGTTGAGATAGAGAGGATCACTTGCCTGTTATCATCATGGCCAAAGCAGACTGGACTTGGGGAAAAGTAATATAATTTATTGACAGTGAAGATGGATTTTGGTAATGAGAAACAAAGACAAAAAATAAAACTACATCTCCCCACCTAGCCCCCTTCTTCCCAGGCTGGACTCCAGCATTTCACTCCTGACTTCCTTCTCTCCCTGAGAAGCTCAAGGGGATGGGGAATTGGGAGGCTGTGCTCAGCCTGTAACAATTCTCTGCTGCTTGTCCTTGTCCCACTTTTCCCTGCTATGGCATGAACCCTTCCCATAGGCTGCAGGGAAACCCCTGCCCCACTGGAACCTGTTCCAGGTCTTCTATGCAAGGAGCCTGGATAGAATTTTGTCAGCACTGTCAGTGGCATACGGGAACCCATGAATTATTGATGTCAGATTTCCTACTATGTTCCCAAAAGGCTGGTAATATTTTTCCTATTCATCTATCTATGATTGTCTAAGATTTTAATTTGATTCTCTCAGGAGCGTGTACATTCTCTGACTTACAGAATCTCATTTGTATTTTGATGGCACTGATAGGAAATACTGTTTCTGTTGTGGAAACTAAATGCAGCCAATTTACCTTTGTGTTGTAGTTACTCAGCTGTGGTGTACTTTGTTAAGCAGCTTAATTTTTATTTCTTTCTTCTCACGCTTGCTCTAATTTTCCTTTTGTTTTTAATGCTAACCTCCCAGGAGTGTGGATTTAAAAGTTTATTTTAAGAGGAAAATGGAAAAGAATTGGGGTAGCTTTTCTAGAGAAGAGAAACCAGAGCAGAAGAAAAGGTACAGTGGTCATCATCATGTGAGATAAGGCTTTTTTTTAAAGAGAACTGATAGAATAATGAAGATTTTTGTGTCCGTGCTGTATAGTACAGGAAACACTAAATTTAAACATGTTTTAGTAAACATTAAAGCAAGTTTTCTACAGAAAGGCTAGTGGAACCCTGAGGGGAAAGAGATGGCCAAGGGAGGCTGCAGCGAGGGAAGCTGTGAAGGACCAATTATGTGTATTAAGTATCCAGAATGACTTGGGGAAAAAGAAAGTCTACCTTGTTTAGAGATTTGATCATTATCTAGGGACTTGGATGCCCATTTCAGCCTTATTTTCTGTAACTCTACAGTGCTGACAGGTGACTTACACTTTAAGACCAAGCTAAATTAGAAGCATCTCTTAGCAGATGAACTGGAGCAAATGCAGGCCTTGGCTACATTGGTGTTTGTTGTTGAAACACTTGCTGATTTATGTATGATTCTTTTAGTATAACTACCTTTGGTACAGTAGCTTCTCTGTTGCTTTGGGAAGCTCATTATGTGTTTCCTTTCTATGTGATGTTTCTCATATGAATGTGTGATGAAAACATGTTGAAATAGATAACATTAGCTCATATGGACAACACTGCTGTGGATTCACAGAACCACAGAATG
This sequence comes from Urocolius indicus, assembly GCA_013401255.1. Classification (NCBI taxonomy): domain Eukaryota; kingdom Metazoa; phylum Chordata; class Aves; order Coliiformes; family Coliidae; genus Urocolius; species Urocolius indicus. Next base: position 613,740 of record WBNH01001420.1, read on the forward strand.
GTAGGGGAAAGGTGCAGTATGGAAACAAGGACCTCCACAGCTACAGCCAGAGGCTTTCAAGGTGGTGTTTGTGTCTTCTCAGTCAGTCCCAGTAACTATGGGGAGCAGGTGAGTCCTTTTCATTTGTCAGAGGAAGAGAGAAATTTAAATAGACCTCAAATGACAATTACTTGCAGAGCTGGGAAGAGGACCAAGGAGTTCTTGACTGCTAGTCTGGTTTGTTTGCTGGTTTTGGCTTTTTAAGGCTAGTGTTTATGAAACAGTTGATTCAGCTGAGTCTTTCTTCTGGAGGTCATACAGCCCTGGAGAAGCATGAGGAGGAGCAAAGCAGACAAATGGGCTTTTTTCCAGGAAGCTTCTTTGCAACTGTAGAGAAAGCAATCCTGCAGCAAGGGAGCTACTCTCAGCCAATGTGTCTGGAAGGATTTAGCAGATGTCTCATTCACAGCTCCAGTGTTTTTTCCCACAGTATTGAGGAGGCAGTTCTTTTCACCTCATGTTCCTGCAGTTCCACCTGTCTCTCTGGTGAGCTGCCCTGACGTGGGAACCCTGGCTCCCTGCTGCCCAGAGTGCTTGCAATGGCAATAGGACCACTTCACAAGTCCTTGCTCACATCCCTGAATCTTGTAGTCCCTCTTATTCCTTTGCACAATTTTCATCTGGATTTCCCAGTGTATGGAGTTGACAGCAAGGATTGTTGTACTCTAGTGTTTTCTGCAAATGTAACTCTATAAAATTAACTATTAAGCCATTTGTAATTTTTTTCAGGTAAACTGCAATACTATTTTGATACTCTAATTAATAATTTTACTAAATTATTATTAGTAGTAATTAGTTTATTTGAAAGTAAGATAATAGAATGGACATGTGGCTGTACATGTCTTTTCTGTGGTACTTAACAAGAGAGTAACAACTTTGTGTGCCACAAACTAAGTTCCTTTGTTGCACAAAATGAGAAAATAAAATTCAAAAGTCCTTTTAGATTGATATATTAGAGTCATGTAGAAGTTTTATACAGTATAGTTGTGATAGGAGGAGACAGGTATATCATCTGAGTTCTCAAGATTAATCTCATGTAGTGTATACATCTGAAGTCAAGAATGTTATCAGAGCCAAAGTTTTTGTATTTACCACTTTCAATTATTTGCTTATAAAAGGTGAGCCATTTGAAAATGTGTATTTTTTTTTAATTAAGATTCTACATAGTCTCATGTTTCAATATATAAAATAATCTAGCCTGAGATTTAGGGAGATTTATCAGGAATAACTGACCTTTTTTATGAATAATTTTTGTTTTCATGATTTTGTCTTCCAAATATATGTCAATGTCCTGAGCTTCATGAAAGCTTTTGGAAAAAGCTTCCCAAATGGGGCTGAGTGTTCTTGGACAACACTTGGCTTCCAAGCCAAAGCTTTGTAGAATGTCATCTTCCCTTCTTTTAGAGCCTTAGTTTCCACAGTAAACTGGTGTGGAGATGCTTGTTCTGGGTATTGAATTTTATATTCTATTTTACCATCTCCTCTTTCCCGCTCCTTAGAAACTTCTTATTTCTTCCAGAAAAAGTTACATCTTATAAAAACTTGAGCTTTGCAAAACAGAATGGAACTGAGGCAGGAGTTTTGCCAATGATGTGACTGGCGAGTGCTGTGCCGATATGACCCCTCTGAGTATTCCCACTGCTCTTAAGGAGGCTCACCCAGCTGGAAGCCTGTGGGCCAGTTCTCTTCCACAGAATATTTTTGACAGCTCCTACATGAATGTGAATTTAGCCTAACTCGCTTATGCACCCTGCCAGCTGCCTCTCTACTCTTTTACTTCTGGAATGGGGCGCAACTTGCCTGCAGAGATACGCCTATAGTGACATTTAAACAGAAATGCTACACTACAGCTTTGCCTTCAGGAAGATAAATGTTTCACAGTCACCACCACCACCAGTTTGCTCTCAAAAAAAAAAATACTAGAAATTCTTTCAAGTGCTAAGAATCTTTGGTTTTTTTTTTGATAACAGGTCTCAAAAATGGTTAAAAAACTCTTGCTATTTTTCCTCAAAAATACTCAGATGCAATGTTATCAATGTCACCTTCTAGATTAGAATAAAGGCAAAGTTAGTTACATAGCTTGAAAATATAATACATATTAAATGATTGTGCACATTAGAAAGTCAACACTAGATGTTTTATATTTCTCTCATGTCATTTGATGGTTTTCTGTTTGCAAAGCATTTCATGATTCATTGCTTTCATGGTACTATAATTTCATGTTGGGCATTGCCATTGAAATACTATGCAAAAATCACAGCTCTAAATGATTTCAATCCTCTCCAAATGTACTGTGGTGAATATTTTGGAGCAAAACTAGGAGGTGATTTCATATTTTGTTTTGTAATTAATTTAGAACTAGTTTTAAATAGTATATTCTTTCTGTATTATAAACACATGCTCTACAACTTTTTTTTGTTAAATTAGTGTTGTTTTTCGCAGACACATATTATTTCTGATATATATCAAGTTTCTAATAACAAAATATCTATTTTGTTTCTCCATAAACTGCAGAAACTATGCCTGTTCCAGACCAGCCTTCGTCTTCTGACAAGACAAGTTCCTTTAGTCCCGTGTTGAACACATCCAACGGCGATGGCTCTGAAACTGAGACAACCTCTGCCATTCTAGCTTCAGTTAAAGAACAGGTATGCAAATGCCGCACCCACAGGCTTAAAAGCAACAATATGACTGTTTTTTTGCAAAAGTTTCATAGGTAGTATCTGAACAATTTGTTTCACAAGTGCATATTGCAAAGAACATTAAATATTTCCTTGTGTTGCTATACTTCTATGTGCTGTCCTACAGTAAATTGAATTTAATTTAATGATTAAAAAGATGTAATTGTTTGGTTTTTTCTGCATTTTCACTCTTTACTGGGAATGATGGTTTCCTCTTCTTGTTGGCAATCTGCATGTGGATTTATAGCAGATAGGCATGGTATGTTAGAACCATAGACAAATGAGTAATTGTGGAGAAAATGTGTTAACCTAGACTTTTTAGTTAAAATAAACAAATTTTTGGATTTGTTGTTTTGGTGAGTTATGGATTTTTTCATGTAAAGCTCATTGCAAGATTATTTTAGGACAAAAATTATAGGAACAGAGACTTTCAGCCATGTATGATTAAAACCAAAGGTGTTAGAAAGTTTTGGAAGGAAGATCTTCAGTGTGGTTTTTCTGCTTGATGGTAATAAGACAAGTTTGGACATATAAAATTTTGTGGGCTAAGATTTTGCTTTGTGCCTCTTTGCACATCAGAAGATGGTCAGCATTTCAGTTCATGAAAGCACCTGGTTTCTGTCTCTGTCTTGTTTGGCTCAACCGCAGCAACAAGTATCCCAAAGAGGGACAGTACAGAATATCTCTTTTACACACATTTCTCCTTGCTGAAAGGGTCTAAATTGCTTTTCTGGTTATAGTGGTCTTTCTCTGCCTAAGACATCGAGTCTCTCGTTAGTAAATTAATGTATGAATTCAGCTTATCATGTCTGTCAACGCTGGAGTAAGAACCGTTGAATCATTGGGCTTTTACAAACAATATGACCTTGCTCTTCAATTTTTTCTTTCTGATAGCTACCAGTTATGTCTTTTGGATATTAAAACTTATCCGTATTTTCTGGTTCTGAAAATAGAGGTGCAAGAAAGAAAGTTTATAATGTGGTGCTTTAAGATTTATGACACGTTGTAGTACTGGAATTACCCATGGTTTAGTTGTTTGCTTATTCCCTTCCTGGTGTATAACCTTACTTCAGCATATATCACTCTTTCACTCTGTGTTACTCTAGTGTTTGAAATATGTATTTTAATTATTTGAGAAATTCTTACATTTTTGAGTCTCTGATGTTGAGAAAATGTATGGGGAAGCTGCATAGGTAGAAGATATGTTGCATCTGCCTGTTGGAATGTGAAACAGTGTTGAATAGTGAGAATTTCTCTCTCATTGGGTTTTGTGGTGGTACTGCTTCTTTATACCTGGTCATGTAGTTTGCAACTCACAACCCCATAAATCAGTGATTTGAGTAGTAGAGGGAATTGGTGCTGATTTTGCTGGATGAAAATGTTAGCAAAGTTGTTTGATTCCTGTGAAACACAGCAAAAAGGAGCCTGTAATGAAGTTGTGCGTTCCATTATCACCAGGATCAGAGCATAAGCAATTATTTAAAAGTACTGCAAATAAAATATGACTGAGTTCATAGTTAAGACGTGATTTGATGAATCAGATGTTTTTTTCATCTGTGCTGATGCTTAACTTTAAAAGCATCTTTAAATTTTCTTGGAACACTTGTGGTCACTTCATGTGTTACTCCCCATTAAATAGCTAGAACAGTGTCTTTGAGTGACTGCAACACTTGAGATTTAAGGCATTGATGACTGTAATAGGTGTTTACAGTCTTTGAAGAGGGCAGGACACGTGAAGGAAGACAGGGAGAAGTCATCATAGATGTTGTATTTATTTGTTCTGCTTAAATGTCCTTTGTGAAACATAATTTATTCAGAAAATCTGAAGCTCTGCTGTACTTAGTTTGAAGGACATATATGTCTGTGATGTCCTGTCCAATTTTGAGGTACCAATTATTAGGTACAAAAAAAGAGTATTGGATTAAAAATGAGCTTAATGTGTCAAATGTGAAGTGATGTTCATGCAGGTCATGACTGGATTAGAAGATATAGACACATGCTTTTCAAGGTGAGGATTTCTGTAAACATAGACATTGAAGCCTGTGTTTTGTTGAAGGGTTAAGTTGATTTTAAGAAATTCAAATCCTGAATGTCTTGCTTCAACATAAAAGCCATTTCATGTATGTTTTACCTCTGGACAAGCATGCTGAATCACTCAAGTTTCAGCCTTCTGAGATGCAATTCAGAAGAAGTGATGGATAAAGAATATGAATCCTGCCTTAGTTCTATTTTCTTTTTCCATTGCTGATAGTTTTCTTGAAGTCAGCGGTCACTGGGGAGGTCAGAGTCATATACTGCATGTCAAAGAAGTCATGAGATGCCAGGCAGTGAACTTTGACGTGTTTTCAAGTTCTCCTCATCAAGAAGAATGGTTGTTAACTTCTGTGAAAGTGGAAGCTGTGGGAGTTTTCATAGTTTTTTGTTTGTTTGTTTTTAGACAGTCGGAATCACGTCCTTTAAAAAGAAGTCATCAAGTAATGTTAAACCCCTAGACAAATAGTTTTCATTTTCCAGACTCTATAACATATATAGATATTTAGCCATATGATGAAAGATATACTGGCAAACAAATTTGACTTAATGCTTCACGGATTTTACAATACTGGAGGCCATTTCTGTTTTTGCTTTGTCACATGCTTTTGTATCTGTAAATATGGAAAAAATTCTTCAGGAAACAAAGTGAGATATCAGGACTCTATGAGAACACGTGATAGAATACAATTGTTTCTTCGGAAAAAGAAAAAAAGCATGAGATGTTTCTATTTGGGAATTTCTACTTGTGTAAGATATGGCTGAATACATTAGATGTTAAAAAATTCCAGGGAAGAGGGCTATCAATAATGCTGTTTTAAAGGCAGAAGAAGCTGCTGAATAACCTTTCATGTAAATATGTAGTAAAACTGATGCTTTTTCTGGAAGTCTTCAGTTGTATATGGTTCACAGTCCTTTGGTTCTTGGCATCCGCAAACTGCTCTCTTGGAAGCTGAAGAGGAATGCAGTGACAGTCTCTTAGCACAGGCTTGTTTTAACAGTTTTGTTTAATAAAAGCACTTGGGGAACATAAGATCCATCTTGAAGCACTGACAATTATATTCAACTCAGAAATAGTATCATACACTCAGTTTGTGACTCTAGTGTCCTTTTCCAACTTACTGGTAGCCTGTTTCAGAGAACAACTCCTTCCATTTCAGAAAACTTATGCAAAAAACAAGTTGTCTAATATTTAATATTTCTCTTGAAATACTAAATATCTCCTTTTTATATCTACCTATTTCAAATAAAGATATTTGTTGCCTGTTTTCATTTCCCCCTCTCTCCAGAAAACATTTGGGCTCTAAGACTTTTGGAGTATTTCTCACACTGTTTAAATAAATGACTTGATTGATTGGTGATTGATTAATAAGTTCTTTAAATCACAGTGCTGTTGCAGAAAAATCTGAAGTCTTTGGTTTTGAGATGGTTACAGATAGCTCAGGACAACGAAATCCAAACCAAGGAGGAATGTATCATCTTCAGGGTTAAAAACATTCTGACTTTACAAGACAGATTTTTTTTCCAAAGGAACTTCTGTTACTTATAAATACTTACCACTTTCCTGTGATAGAACTATCCCTTTGTCAACAAATTGTGGTCAAACGAGACTAAAAACACCACATACAGGGTAATATTGACTAAGCACTGTCATACATGTCAATATTAAGGAAGGATAAGGTACAGGACTTCAGTGCATCTGTATGTTAAGTGATAGAAAGAGTTATGTGTGTCATTCACATCTTATAAATGTATACGTAAGTAAAACTGAAGATAAAAATGGCAGTACAAGTTGAAAGACTTAATTGCATTTCTTAGCTCTGCCAGCTTGTTTCTCCCATGTCTTAATATTGTGATTGAAGTTTAGAGAACGAAACCAGGTATCTGATGGGTGTTTCAATTCAAACTAGTTTTCAAGGTTTTAAGGCCAGAAGAGACTTATGAAATCATTTAGTCTGCCCAGACACATCATACAGTCATCCACATGTTGGCCCCCAAACTTGACTTTTGCAGCTGACATAATATATGCCATAATGTAGCACACAATATACAACAAAATAAAATGTCATTCTTGCCTTACAGGAATCAGTAATTACTCTATTAACGTTAAGTATTCAGTAACTTCATAGGTTACATAGGTTCAATTATGATATATTATGATATATTCATGTCCTACTTGCCTTCAAACATCAGCCTCTATCTCTGCTTTTAAAAGTTTTAGCAGCTCTATTTCAGAGCCTTGCTAATTATATTCAATCAATATATATTTTGCTCATCATCTCTCTTGGTAGCATGTCAATATATGCACTTCCTTAGTTCTAGAACTCCCTTGTTTCCAATGAAATTTTAAAATGTTCCAGAGAGACATTCCTCTTCCTTTTTGCTCTCTTTTATTTTCATTAATATATTGATTTTAGATACGAACTGGACTTGACTATATGATATGTTGGTTACTACACTTCTAAGTTGCTGAATGGATCAACCTGTTATTGAAATCTGAAGCTTTGTGAGAACAGCTTGTGCTTTCCAGCTACATGCTCAAGTTGATGGGGAGTGTTTTTTTGAGGTGTACAATTCTACTACTGGAAATGAGGAGCTGAATGGAGATGTTGTGAACAGTTTCATCATGGTGTCTGTTGAAGAAGGAAATAAATTAATAAACTTAGGTATATGACTTGCTCTATTGGATTCTCAAGTGCCTGATTTAGTTTGGGCCTCATTTCACATATACCTCTTTAGAGCAGTTGTGAGTGTATTCGTGTTGTGTGTCCTTGGAAATGTCAGTTTACAAGAATATAAACCTACACAATTAATTCCTGTTTAGAACTCTATATCCTCTTAAGTCATACCAAAGATGCAGTAGCCATAGTAGATGCAGTATGAAGATATTACAGATTACTTCATTGATAAAAGGATGTGATGATAGTCCAAAATACATATTTTTAGGATTGTTTGAAGTGACCTTGGGGTGAAAGGGCTTCTGTGAAGATTTTGCCTAAAAGAAATTGAGAGAGTATATCCTCCCAGCAAAATTGTCTTTGAAGAGAGGGAAGAAAATGCCAATTAGCAGGGGAAAGAAAATAGTTAAATGTGATGCTGTTTTGACTTAGTGTTCAAAAACTAGTAGTTCCAAGCCAAGAATTTTGGAGAAGTTGGATAAAAAGCCACTTAGTGACACTCAGTGCAGTGCTTGCTTAAAACAGTATTGAAAACCATCACAAAGAAAGGCAAAAAAATCCTGTCTTACCATGCAGCTAGTACACGTACACACTTTTCCTGACCCATGAGCATTTCTGCCTTCTTTTTTTTTACCATGAGAGGAAGAATTTAAAATTTTGAATAATGATACCCTAACAAAGCAATAAATCTTGATCTCAGTGTCAATCTAGTTTAAATATTAGTATGTTAAATTTCAAACAATTTAACATGTTACATTTGTAACATCTTCATGTCATTGATTTCTTTTTCTCTAGTATCATTTATTGGGGCCTTTAAAAATGTGAAATATCTTCACACCTAAACCACTGTCTTTAAACCAACAGAGTGGAATGGATCCTCAGTCTCATATTTGTGTTTCTTTATAGTTTCTGTTCCTGAGGCTTAGCTGTCTTATCTTGTTTTCAGCAACTTTCTATTTCTGTACTTGAATTAAGCAATATCCATCAATAATAATTTACATTTGCATAGAAAATATATGAGGCTGTGAGGCCCAGGTCTTAGGAAACTCAAATACCTGTTCTACAGTGAGGAGAAAGTGCTGTCAAAAGACCAAACTATGAACACTTCAGTTAGTAATTGTTTTTATTTTTTTTCTGTTTTCTCTGGAAATGAAAGAAAAATACTAGAGGCACTTTCCAGCTTCCACAGTGACCTTTAACTTGCCAGTACTTTTCATGCAGCTTGCTCTCCCAACTTCAGCTTCCAAAGGGATTTTTTAAGGAGATTTTTTTTTTTATATTGTTTCAGCAATTTTCCTTCCCTTTATGTCATTCTGAAAACGTGAATACTTCTATTGTGTTTTCCCATCTGTTTCTGTGTGTTTTGTCACATAATAGCATTTACTACTTCTGATGCATTTAGTGTAAAATGGAACTGTATCTTTCTGTAGGTAATTGAAATCTTTTGTATTCATAGAAAAAAAACTACTGAATGGTTAGTTGAATGCTATGCATATTACACTTGGAGAAAATATGCCACAATTCTGTTTATCCCCAAACAAGAAAACTAGAATTCAGCAAATACTAAGCTAAGTTTAAATTCAAGTCTACACCTGAGAGTTAAGGTACCTTACAGCCCTAATAAGCTTCCCTTTGACTGTGAGATTCATAGTCATGCTAACACTAAACCAGTCTAGTATCATAGAATAAATTGATTTAGCAGTGTATAGCATGTACTTTGTCTCTTTTTACTCCTCTGTGGGGAAAATGAAGTATTTGTCTCTGACATTTCTGGTGACAGAAGTTTACTCTGTAGTTGCCTCTGATGAGAACTATTCCAGCGTGAAGCAATTAAAAGGCCATAAAAGAAATTAATCTTCAAAAAAGATATGAAAAGCCATAGTAAAATTCTACTTGAAATATTTGATGAATACTTTGTTCTTTCCCTCAAGGTTAACATTGCATTTTGGGTTGATTTAGCACAGTGACACAATAATGCACTCAAATCACAATATAATAAGAAATTACTGTTAGTGATGTATAACAATTGTACTATGCAATTAACACAAGAGAAATGTGACTCTTACTATCTAGAATGTACTCACCATCATGATACTGAGTATCTCCATATTACTGGAAAGGAATGTGTGTGTTGAAGTCAGCTGAAGCTGACTCTCTCCCACAGCTCTCTTCAGAGCTCTTTTGTGTGTTGTTGTTTATACATATATATATATAT
>WBNH01001421.1:0-49396 GCA_013401255.1 Urocolius indicus
AGCCCTCGAGCTGCAGCCTCACAAATACTCAGTATAGTTGGACAATCACTGCTCTCGTCCTTCTGTCTATGCTATTTCTTATACAAGTCAGGATGCTGTTGGCATTTTTGGCCCCCTGTGCACACTGGTGCACACCAGTAACAGCCAACACTTAAGAGGCCATCCCAGGGTGACCTTCATTCCCCAGGGAACATGAGCTCCCAGCACTGCTGATGCTACCTTGTTCAGGTCACTACATTGCAGCCATGGCCATATCTGGTCCAGGTTGTGCAGGAGTCCCTGGGAAGTGATGGAGAAGGATGCTACTCCCTCAAGGACAAAATGCAACAGGGGTAAGTCTGAAAAAAAGCAGGTAATGAGAGGTGGCATAGCAGAGACACACTGAGCGAGGAGCACAGTACACATGGAAACACCTGGGGGAGATTTCTGTACAATGTTTGGCAATAAAAAGCATTTTTTTTACCTGGACAGGGGAGTCAAATAGATGTTCTGGGGAGATATAGAACTGTGAACATAAAACAAGTGTATGGACTTAAAACAACCCAGAAAAATCTTTTACTGCTGCTCTGGACGGTGTTTGCAGCAATCTATATTTGGATGAAACAGATATCAGTTTCTTCACCTACATACTTTATTTCTCTTGTGGACAAGGTCACTTTATAACCAAAAGGGGTTTTCTTTTGTTGGTCTGTAGCCAAGACTTATCAGTACAAAAACAAATTTATTTCTTGCTCTGTCAAGGCTCACTCTGTCCTGGGAGACTTCAGGCCATTTCACGTGCAAAAATCATAGCATTAAGCTACATTATGCTCATCTCTTTGGTATAGGTAAGACTGTCATCTCCTTTAGAGGCTGGACACATAACAAATATCAGAGGCTTCAGACACACTGAAGCTGACTGAACTGGACTTATTTTTTAAGCAGCCAAGGTCAATGCTTTTAAATTCAGAGGTCATGCACTTAAACCCTGGAGATGGCTCAAATGGGCCTCTGTTACAGACACGGAAAATGGCAGTGAATAGGTTCTGAGCTGAAAGACAAATTGTCTCACTGGTTACAAAGGCAACTTTTGCCAAGTTTAAAAAGAAAACGGAAGAAAATAATGAATATCAGAAGAGAAAAGCTCTCAGAAAAACCAGCAGGACAGGGGCAAAATGTGAATTTATTAGAGCAAGCCTTCCCTGAGCCACTCCTCAGTGTCTCCTGAGCAGCAAGAGCAGGAAGAGGTGTCCTCAGCTGAGGCAGAATAGCCACTTTTGGGGGTGTTTACCCTGTTAGAAATAGCTGCCCTATGTTTAACAAATCTTAAATGGTGGTACACAAATGGGAAGATGTGGAGAAATAATGTGTTTGGTGCCTATAGGTCACAGGAGAGATGCTTAAATCTGCTCTTTGTAGCCCTACTGCAGGAATTACACTGCTGAGCATTTAAGATACTGAACTGCAGCAGCATGTTTTAGGATCAAGCGGAATGAATCACTTTCCCACTCTGGTCAATACAATACCTTGACAACTGGCTGTGGGACACTCTGGAGACCCTCAGTCAAGCACTTCAGAAGAAGAGACAGAAAATCCCTTTGCTCTTGTCAAAACATCCCAGATCCCATGTGCTTTGATGATCATGCTTGTTCTTTGAGGTGTACAGGTGGTGGAAATCCTTGGGCAGAAGAAGGAAGGGCATGGCAAATGCAGCTATACAGAAGGGAGAACGACTTCCTCCCACAGGCATGCAGATATAGTCTGAATTTCTTTTTAGTTTTTTGTTTGGTTTTGGGTTTTTTTTCCAAATCTTGGGCAAACCTGTTTGATACTTTCACTGCATCCAGCCTCATAGGAGGACCAATGCAACTTGTTTTTCCAGCTGTCACTAAATCTTTGCTTACTCCACTCATATATTTCACTCAGCAATATCTGGATAATCGCTGCCCAGGCTGCTCCATCATCATAAGATGAATTTTCCAGACAAGCAACTGAAAAATAATCAGGTCAGAGAAGGCAAAGGGGAAGTGCTGGGTTTGCAACAGGGATTTGCAGGGCATGAACTGAAGATCGGGTCTTATGGCAGGTCCCAGAGTGACCTCAGGACAAAGCAGGTCCCATGAAGGGTGGAAGCTGCAGGAAATGGCAGCACACGAGGGCATGATGGAGATCACTGATGGAAGCAACAAGAGGCACTTCCTGCAGCCAGTGCAAGTGCCACACAGCAGATGGTTCTAATTGCAGTCTCAATAAATTGGTGCAAAAACCCTAAACTGCAGGGTCCCTCCTTAATACAGCAAAACCAACAGCTCACATGCTGGTTCCCTCTCCTGCTGCTCTACAGCCCTGGCAGCTGAATGGCAATGCAGCTCAGTGATGACTTACTAATAGCCTAGAATATCTGAGAATAGAACAAGCATCAGGGACAAGATGGGCTGAAGTACCTCCCCAGCCTGAAAGATGAACGGATGCAGTTCTTACCCTATGCACTGTATCTTGCATCTTCCTGCCAGTTCTTTCCTCTTCTAAAGGCTCTAAGAAATTAATATCATTTATAATTTTCTTACTTATCATCATAAATTATTTGAATATCAGATTGGTAGAGTCTATAGCACTTTTATAATTAAACCCATTCTCTTTCCCCATTTCACTTGATCTGGAACATACAGAGACAGTTCTGTGTGGCTTGGTGTACTAGAGAGCAGAGATAGCTGAATGAGAAATGCTCCTCTCTGGCAGTATGGAAGAATGAACTCTTTTTAAATCAACTTGTAGGCTTATTCAGTTCTTACAAAGCAAGCACTGCAAATGAAACTAATCTATGAGTTTCTTTCAAAGCATGTGTCTAAATGCTCTGGTAAACCAGATTACTGCTCCAGGATGGACTGCAATCAATAACTGCATCAAACAGGCCACGAGGACTGTGGGAGCATGTGAGAGGAACAAGGCCAACCCTCAGTGCTGAATTCACTGGCTTCTATTGAGCAAGCAGGGCAGAAAGGAAGCTGCCTCACAGATATTAAGTTCATACAGTTTTAATGAAAAACAAAGGTTTCCAGAGAAAGAATCAAGATCCTATTAATGTCCTCACTGATGGGAAGACTGAAACCCAAGCTTAGCCTTATTAGCCACGGGAGGACGCCAATGGCCTAGTACTGAGCTCAGCATCACACAGCTACAGCTGGAAAGTATCTTAATTAGATTAAATGTAAGCTAGAGATGAACCCAAAGGAAGCTATGCTGCTTGCCTCCCTCCTCAGGAACTGTCTTATAGCTTTAATTGGACTATACATCCCTCACACCCCAGCACTTCTACTATCCACAGCCTCCTTTTCTTAGTCTCAAGCCAGCTACAGTGACACAAAACCATAGTGAATCCTATTCCCATCCTGCTCCTGTTCCTCTCCCCCAATGTTAGATTTTGTATGCATGGAATAGTTCAATTATCTCCCTACTCTTGGAATGTCCCCATTAATTAATTTTCTACCACTGTGGCATTTACTGGAAGGGAAGAAATCATCACCTCAAGATTTCACTGCTGTTTAACTCCTCAAAGCAATTTCTTAATGTAATTGCATTTTCTTAAAGACAAAGAAAACCTTGTGATGCCACTTAGCCAGCTTTCCAAGAGGCTGTGTTAAAGGCTGCTGTGACTCAGAGATAGCACCTAATTAATGGGCCTGCCCAGAAGACAACAGCTCCCTGCCCAGAAAAAATGCCATATTTTGAGGTTTCTCTGTGTCAACATGAAAAATGAAGGAAAATGGTGGCCTTTTAACTCTTTAAAGATTAAAGCACTTGTGGGTATCAAACACATATAACAAATTTGACCCCCAAAGCTATGAGGAAGTTTCAATATCTGTACTTAGAGCTTTAGAAGATTTCAGCCTCTTGTTTCTACTTCTATGAATTCAGGTTTGAATAGCTCTTTTCTTTTTTGAAAGCATCTTGCCAAAACTGTAATTTTGGCTCTGGTATCATCTTGAAGTGTACACACTGGCACAAAACTCCAGGTTCCTCAAGTTGCTAGAGCTATACACTGAATTAGAGGCAGTTGTTCTAGACTGTATTAACAGTTATTGATCACACCGTTCAGAAAAGGTGCCCAATAGCAAGGGTTTCTGTGTGAGATCAAACTCCATCTTGAAATCAAATAAAGCACAGATTTAAAAATACTAGTCTTCTGATAGTGCATACAAATATCCTAACCATTATCCTGGGGTTTTGGTGTGAGTTGTCCTAGAACAGGATTGCAAAAAAAAAGCCAAAGCAAAACGAAGCAAAGCCAACACAGAAATCCATTTCTAAAGCTTTTGTGACACTTTAATCCATCACCAGTCTTTGCTTTGACAAGATAGCTTGCTGCAAAAATCGTATTAGATCGTCTAATGAGCTGGGGGCTATGACAGCTCCACTTGTGATTTTGAATATACCATAATTCAATTGAAAAACAAAACAAAACACACTCTGCAGAAAATGTATCTGCTGCCCTCTCTAATTAAATGTGAGGCTCCCTAAAAATAAAACAAAGCCTATGCAATCACAATACATACACTAAATAGTACTAAGAAGTGTAGTATTCATTAACAATCATCGCTAGCAAGATGAAAATCAAGTCAGTCCCAACAAGCACATACAACAGGTCTGCCCAACAAACAACCAGTAGCTGGATTTGGGTCATTTTTGCTGACCTGAATACATGTTATAGAAAGAAGAGACACTAGAGAAAGCAGGAATACAACAACAAAACCTCTTAATACTGCTTCCTTCCCTTATCCACCTGAGAGATTCAGAAGGAAGCAAATTATTTTGAAGGAAGGAACACTGACAGAAGTCCCTAGTGATGAAGTCCAGCAAATGACACTGGAAACAGCAATGGGATAAACAGACCCTACAGAGGAAGCCCCTACCTAGACGGCCACAGCTCTCCCAACAAGCTCAGTATGACCATCTCCAGTCCCTCACATACAAATATGGGAACACCAGGTCTGAGACAATGAGATGCAGATATAGAGAAACTGACTGGCACAGATCTCACAGGCTAAGGTTTCTGTAAGTCCGTGCCCAAGGAGTCCCCGATTCAAAGACTGAGATTAAAGAATGGACTTTGAATAGTTTTGCACATTCATTTTTTTTAAACTGTTGCTTGTTGAAGGAGGCAAGAATAGTTAGGAGCAGAGTCTCACAACAGCTCAGCTTTCTCTTCCGTGTGAGACAAGTAAGTCTCTTGGCTCTATTGCCTATGGCTCCCAACTCCTTCCACCCTTCTTATGCTGATATCCAAATGCTAGAAGGGATTTGCCACTGGGATTTTTTTGTTTTGATGACGGTGGGATGAGTTCTTTGCTTTTCCAGTTGCTCTTTTTGTTGAAAAATGCCCTTGGACAAAATTAAGGCCACGGTGGTTGCTGGGTGCTGCCTCTTTTGGATATCTCCTACTTTCAGTTGCCTCCAGCCTGGCCAGTATACAGGCTGTCACAGCATGGTGATAAAGAAGATTCCTGCGTCTCACCTGCCTGTGGCTTTCAGGGATGCTGAGCTATGAAGATCCAAGAAACCACCATAAGAACCCAAATATTCCAACAGTGTAGCTGTGCAGGTATGTCACCCACCTTCTTAGGCCAGTATCTCCCCAAAACAACCTTGTCTTGCACCACAGTGCTTTACACCCTCTGTGGGGACCCCAAAAGGAATGTGGTTGCTGTGATGCTACTGAAGCAGAGCAGCATCACTCCAAACACAAGCACTCAAGGTAGGATGCAACACAGCCTACCGGAGACCCCAGAGCAAGCCCTGCATGAGCAGCAATCCTCAAACCTTGTTCACATGAGCAGCCATGGGGAAAGCAAGAGTTAAGAGCTCCTAAAAAGAAATAAGCACACAACATCACACATCTTAAATGTGGTTGAGGCCAAATGAGTCTGCACTTTAAATGGCCAGCATTAAGCCAGAGGCTTGCCATGAAATGAAACCACAGTGAGTATATCTGCCATAATACAATGGCAGAGAACCTATTCTGTAGTTCATCTTTATTTTCCTAGTACTGATAGCTGTGAATAATTTAATCCCCGTTTGGAAGACTGGTCAGAAGACACTGCCTTTCAAATCAAACAGGCTCGGCTTGAAACTTGGGCCTACATTTGTATTCAGACACAATTTCAAATAAATAAATAAACACATAAATAAATGAATAAATGCATAAATAAAGAATATAGCCTCTGTTTTTGGGTCTAGTTTGGGGGCAGTCAGATTTGTCTTCTGTGTCCAGCAGTTTTATGTGGAGGGAAATAAAGACCAACGTTTCATTGCTTTCCTTCTCCCACAGGGTTCCATGAAATTTTTTGTTATTTATTCTAGATCTGCTTTTTCTTTTCCCAATGTTTTACACATAATTGCCTTTTTGTTTTCAGTAAATCTGTATATTGCTATTCTCTTTTATCCAGCTGTTTCCACTACTGTTCTAGTTCATCTATCGTCTCAACCAATTTTAAGCTCTGGTTTATCTCCAAAATTGAATTTTCAAGGTTATTGAAGAAATATGATTTTCTCTATTTTCATTTCCTTTCTGAACTCCACCAGGGCTTGGTGTTGGATGTCTTTGGAGCTCGGTGTAGTTAGTGGTATTGCTGGGTTTATTCTACCTCATTGCTATGAAAAATATACTGGCATATCCTTCCTGAATGCTCTGTGTTTTCTTTGCTTTTTCCACCATTCTACTCCATAAATCTTGTCTCTCTTTTCTACTAGACATGCATCAGCTAAATGACAAGTGCTTACAGAGATACTATCTTCCATGATTTGTAACTGGAAGGGAAAACACCTCATTTTAATCCATGCTATTACACCCATCTGAAACACACTATCTCATTGTGAAAGATTAGATCATTTTCATGCACAATTTCAGTGAATTTGGAAGTGAAAATCATAGAATCATTGAATCTTTCTGTTGGAAAAGACCTTTAAGCTCTCAAGTCCAACCTCTCCCCTCACTCTGCCAAGCCCACCACTAACCCATGGCCCTCAGCACCTCAGCTCCATGGGCTGATAATCCTCTCAGGGAAAAAGTTCTTCCTCAGCTCCAATCTAAACCTCCCCTCAGGCAACTTGAGGCTGCTTCCTCTTGTCCTGTCATTCATAACTGAGGAGCAGAGATTGACTTCCACCTCACCACAACCTTCCTTCAGGGAGCTGCAGAGGGTGCTCATGTCTCCTCTCCGCCTCCTCTTCTCCAGGCTCAACACCCCCAGGTCCCTCAGCTGCTCATCCATCAGACTTGTGGTCCAGCCCCTTCCCCAACTTCATTGCCTGTTTCTGGAAGATATTAATTAATAGAATCATAACATGTGCCTTACGATAGTTTTCTTGAAACTTCTGGGCAAGTGTAACCTTTCTTGATCATAAGATGAGAATGGAATTTCAACAAACATCTTTATTCTAAATTGTACAAACATGCCTTATTTATAAATGGACACTTATTAGGTTTGCCCACAGCGTTTGATTTTCCATCATTGGAACTAGAAGTATAACGGATTCCCAGGAAAGGACCAGCACTATATATGTATTTTGTATCTGCAGATATCCTCTGATACAGAGAGGAACTACATCTTTGCTCTTTCTCATTATTTCTGTAGAAAGACTTTGGTTTCTTGCAGCATTTCCAACTGTAAATGTCTTATTTACAGGTGTTTCACAAGATTCTCCTCTAAAATAGGTCCTGCCCACAGGAATGTCAGACTGGAAGAACACCGTGTGTGTCTGAGTCACTGCCCAGCTGTCATAAATCTGACAAATCTCACTGCTGTCATAATTGAAAACCTCCATGTACTCACGGTCAATTTATGATTATGCATTCTTGCAACATCATTGGCTTTTAGAGCTTTAAACATTTTTTTCCCTTTTTGCCAGCCCCCCAGTGTACATTCAGAGTGCAATTGTATCTCCTATTCCTTCCTCGGGAGTATGAAATATGTCCAATTATTAGTCTCCTTCTGTAACATCAAATTCTGCTTTTCACAAGTTCAGGTTTGTGTCCATCATGAACATGGACTCAATTGCACAGAGGAGGTCTTGATGCTGCCTCACAGACAGGCTCAAATGGATACTTATCTTTACATTGGGCATACTCCTGCCAGTGCATCCCAGGATCAGGTTTTCATACCAGCAGCACCCCAGTGATCCCAAGACCAGCTACTGCAGCCAGGCAGAACCTTCTCTACATCTACTGCAAACATTAACAAACAACCCATGTAAACAATACATACATTTGCCTTGGTCTCTAAGAGCAGGGCAGGTGGACTAGATGATTTTTCAAGACTCCTTCCAATCCTTGTGATTCTGTGAACAGCAGCTTTCATTTTAACCTTTCATTAACGTTTGAATTTCTGAAACCTCTAAGGTCCTTTCTATATAACTTCATTTTCCTCTACATGAGCATTACTTCCCAGGCAGATTTCTGTCAAAGCACAATGATGTAGGTTCAGCATCTGTCTGCTGCTGGGCTTTGACTAATTTTACTTTTGAGAATCGGCAGTAAAAGCCTGGACGAAGTGCTAGAAAAGTGCAGATAAATTGCTTCTGGCTACCCCAGGACAGCTTCCGTGAGTAAGTGGAACTGCCCTGGGGCATGCAGACCTTACTACGTGGCATCAGCAGCTTCCATCAAAACATGCCAATCTTTTATGCCACAGTCATCACAGAGACATTAAATATAACTGTCCCCAGGACTGCTTTTTGAGGAACTCCTCCCTTCAGACCAAGTTTTTGAAGGAGAAATATATCTGTTGCTGCTCCTCACTGAGTCAGACCCTTTTGTCACTGGTTAGACATATCTGAACACATAGTTTCTACCAAGACATACATAACACACAGTTTTGTAGAGAGAATACAAATCACAGATGTATATTCCACATCACCCTTGCTTCAAGGTTCATTTACCAATATAAAACAATCAACTTTTCTTATACCACTAATCTTTCTCAAACAATGTTACAGATTACACTACTTTTCCTTTATCTTCTTTCTTGAAGTTACATTTTCCTTTGAAAGTTTCGCAGGAAATCGAAGTTGGGCCTGTTCTTGCTTGGATTGTAGTTATTTTACTTTACCTGTAATACAGAAACTACCTTTGCCATTCTCTGCATCTGACTCATACACTAGTTAGGAATCTCTGCTGTAGAACCTGAGACCTCGTGAGTCAGCTTTTATAAAAATCAAGACACCCCAACTTTCCAAGCAAAATTACTCCAAAAGAAAAGCTCTGTGGGTCTTACTCTGGTAATTTCTCCTTTCATGATCTTACTGACATTATTCATCCTATTTTTCTCTCCTGAGACCATTCCACCCAATTCTGAAGACTATTTGCAAGTATTGACTTATTTTTTGACATGCTGAGGTGATTTTGAGCTCCACCTCACCCCTGTTATCTGGATGTATCTTTCACTGACCCAGGATGTGAAGAAAGACCCTTAGAGCCCCATTTTTTTTTATCCTATGCAAGGCTCAACTCCAAAACTGATCCTGGATTCTCTCTCCTCATCTGGGAACTTTTGAATCTCTGATATAAGTTGCTTTGCTGAACCTGCCCTATAAACCACTTCAAAGCTCTCTTAAAGATCCATTTGTGGAGGGAATCCTTTCCAACCATGCCTTAAGTCCCACTACTGGATTGGCAGCCAGCCCACCTAAGACTCCGAATAACTAGAATGCAGAGGAATTTCAGTTCAAACACAGTGATCTGAGACTACACGATGGCAATGGGGAGGCACAGTGTCACCATAAAGTTGTGCCATAAAGTCACCATATTTGCATTACAGTAGAAGCTCACGCTCCATGAGCACTCAATATCAGCCTAAAAACAATCTATTGATTAAGCAAATCACTGCATGAAGAACAGAAGTAATGAATTCTGTTTCTCTCATACTTTCTTCTTTTCTACATGAATTCTATTGCCCAATACAGCTTCTGCAATGGTTTGGAAATGTGGAAACAATTTAAAGTCTCTGTATTCTGTACCGCCATCTACTTTAAAATAATGTGTATGTTTGAGCTTTTTAGCTCTCCATCACCAGGAACAATTCAGTAAAAATTGTATACCAGACCTAGAAAGATTCTACCCTCTAATAATGCCAATGACATCAGACTTGGAAAACATTGAAAGTAATGGGGAAATATTGTCTTTGGTCATCTGAAGTACAGAACACCTCCACACGTTAATCAGAAGCTGGATGGGGATGTGGGTATGTACAGAAAGTGGAAGCTAGCCCCAAAAGATCACTTGCCTCCTAACAGCAAATGCAGCGAGCACATTCTCCTCTCCATGAAATAAGCCTCTTCCAGCAAGATTAAGCTGTATCCTCAAACCTTTAACCAAAACCTCTCCATATTTGCTCAGGACGTCAACATGCACCCTGAGGAGCACAGGTAGGTATGGGTTCATAGAATCATAGAATGGCAGGGCTAGAAGGGATCTTTAGAGATCATCTAGTTCAACCCCCCTGCAGAAGCAGGTTCACCTAGATCAGATCACACAGGAACGTGTCCAGGCGGGTCTTGAAGACCTCCAAAGAAGGAGCCTCCACAACCCCTCTGGGCGACATGTGCCAGGGCTCCCTCACCTGAACAGTAAAATATTTTTTTCTTCTATTTAAATGGAACTTTTTATGTTCCAGCTTCTTCCCATTACTCCTTGTCCTATTGCTAGCTACCTTTGAAAAAAGTGATGCCCCAGCCTCCTGACACCCACCATTTAGATATTTGTAAATGTTAATAAGATCCCTCCTCAGTCTCCTCTAGACTAAACAGCCCCAGTTCCCGCAGTCATTCCCTGTATGAAAGATGTTCCAGTCTCCCGACCATCCTGGCGGCCCTGCACTGGACTCTCTCCAGAAGTTCTCTATCCCCCTTGAGCTGAGGAGCCCAGAACTGGACACAGGACTCCAGATGAGGCCTCGCCAGGGCAGAGCAGAGGGGGAGAAGGACCTCCTTTGACCTGCTGGCCACACTCTTGTTGATGCCTACTAAGATGCCACGAGGGCACATTGCTGGCTCATGCGGGTTCAAGTATATGAAGTGATAAAGATTATATTCTATGATATTCTATGATGATATTCTATGATTCTATGATTCTATATTACCATACACATATATGCAATAACAGTGTACATCATCACACAGAGCTACTTGAAGTAGTTGTGACCTACCTGGCACAGTTTTTAGCTACGGGTAATCAACAAGGATACATTGTTGAATTTCAGTCCGACAGGCACTGATTATATATCAGACATGGACAATTTTCTTCTCAGAAACTCTTCTTGATTTGAAAAGAAAATCAAGGTGGCCCTTAAGAGTAGCCATAAACTGCTAATTTCCTCCTTTCACAAAAGATAAAAAATGCAATATTTATTTCCAAGGGGCTTTGTGAAGGGCTGGTCTCAGACTGAGCAATATCCCAAAGGGCACAAAGTTTCAAGATGGGCCATGACACTCACCCTATGAAATACATCTAAGAGGAATAAGCTGCTAATTACCAATATTCAGAAACAAAGCGGTATGAGCTCCTGTGAAGCAGCGTGATTAGTGACATATGTCTGGATACGTATAGTTGTTCTGTGTGTGCCCAACGTGGTATGAATAGCACAACTCAGGGAAGATGTTTCTCATTCATTTCTGTAGACTGTTTAACAATCAGTGTTCCTGTTCTGCACTTTTCACCTTCATCGTGTCTACATGCTGCCTACATGCAGCACATCAGTGTTTTGATCAAGGATCAAACTCTCATGGGTTATACCGAGTGCCTCAAAGAGATGCTAAAGGGAGTATTAAAATTAAAGGGTTGTAGACTCAAAGCTCCACGTGGTTTAGTAATTGCCAGGTATATGCAGGGGAACTACCTCAAAGGTCAATATCTTTCTAAAATCTTTTCATCTCACAACTGGCATGACCTGATGAGAAGGAACACAATCAAGAGAAGATCAGGCTGCTTTTGTGAATCATTTTTTCTTGACCACCAAATTCAATCTGGTCAAACATAGATCTGACAGCCAACAGGTTGCCACATCCAAGATCATAACATCAGAAATTCCAAGCCATGTAACACTGTAAAGAGAATCACAGATCTGATTATATCTGGACTAATTGACACCCCATGCAAAAATCCAGCAAGGATTCAAATTAATTTTTTTCAAGGCAAATATTAATTCAACTGCTGAAATGTCAGACCAGATTCTTTTCTGGTTTATATGAACAAAACACTAAAATCACTGGAGCTATCTCCATGTTCACCACCAGGAAATAAGGCTTTTGTGTTTTAAGGATATATACTCCAGTGACAAAGAAAATTACTTAAACACATTCTAGGTTGATGACATTGAATTAAATAGGATGTTTTCTCCAGAAAGGATTTATTCTGCTTTTTTTCTTTTGAGACACAAATCTTCTGGTTCAAAGAAAATGTGACTATAATTGTGGTTGCACTAAATTGGGCACACTAAAGAAATTCAGCGACAACACTGGAATTAGATATGTCCAAAACATGGGAGGCCTCTGTGGATGTCTGAGCTTATTATAAAGTCCTTTTGTCTTCTTTCTCCTCTAATCCATTGCAGACAGGAGTCAGTTTGCTCTCTTAATGAAGTATAGCCTCTTTCACACTGAGTTTTGGTACTCAAAATACAGCAAGAATATGGAAGATAGTTGTGAATAAATTTTTGGCTTTCTTCCAGAAGTCTTGTAAGGTGAATAGTTAGGAAAAGAGAGCAGTTGGCTGACAGTAGTGTGGGCTTAAAGTTCTAACACAGCACTTTAGCTGAGAATTTCCTGCTCACGCAGTCAGATGCTAGTGACTAAAGTGGTAAAAAGCACAACTAACTGGGCACATGCAGGATGCACTCCACACTTGGGAAGTACAACCCTGCAAAGGGCCTAAGGAAAAGGAGAGACAGAAGCAAATAGTGAGATGGTGGGAACTTCCATGATTAGCACCTCCAGAAACTGAAAGGTCAAGTCCTGATGACTTTGTTATTTAACTCAGTGCCTGAGAAGTCATAAATTTAGAGCCTTCCAGACCCCATGAAACACTGGAATGAATTTTATTCTCTATGTGATTAAAGAGAAAAAGATAGGACTGACTCAAATAAGGCTGAGGCAGAGGTGATGAATACGACAGAGAGGACTTGCAAGTGAACTGATCTTGACATTTCAGTCAACTATCTTTCTTCAGAAGAAAAACAGAAGAGTGTAACTCAGATGCTCTAATCTCTTATCTGCAGAGCAAAAAAAGCCAATCAAGGTCTGCACACGAAAGCACATGTAGCACACGTGAACTTGACTTGTAGTTACTCTAATTTTGCCGGTGGCTCTATGCACTACCAACTGTTTCTTTGAAGTTAATTAGAAGGATTGTATCATTTAATTCAGCTTTAAAGACACATCACATACAATATTTGGTATAGAAGAGACAAGCTTCTTCATTCCTTTAGTTCAGTAGATTTTTCTAAAGTAACTCAAATGTCAAAAATTAGAGTCGCAGAAACATTTTGGCTGGAAAAGACCTTTAAGCTCATCGTGTCCAAGCCCTCCCCTCACACTGCCAAGGCCACCACTAACCCACAGCCCTCAGCTCCATGGCTTTGCAATAGCTCCAGGGATGGGGACTCCCTACCTCCCTGGGCAGCTTGTTCAAAATAATTCACATCTGTAGGAACAACTGAGCTTAGAAGAATGTAAAGAGCATGTATATATTTGCACTGGAGGGGCTGAACAAACATCAGCCTAAAATAACCACTGAAATCTGCAAAGCAGGGGGGCCAGGGAGGTACAAGAAAGTGATACGATGGTAAACACAATGCCTGTCTTGCAAACTGTGTAGTGGGGTGAGAGCTGGAGTTGGTGAGCTATAGCCCAGACACCTTAATTTCAGTTCCCAGAACTGCAACAAAACAATCCAGTAATTTGTGAGCACTTGGAACATAACACTGAAATGAGTCACCATCACTAGGGACTTGTCAACAGCAAATCACATCAAAATAATCTAATTTCCTTCTTTGAGAGTATAAGACAGACAGGTGTTGGCAGAGAAATCATTGATATCTTGCACCTTGACCTGACATAGGAGCCTAATATTGTTTCTCATGACATTGCCATAAGTCAGTCACAGAAGTGTGACCTGGCACAGTGGGGAAACTTGAGCACAGGGTGGTATAAAACTCACAGATAGCCCTGCTGACAGATCCAAAGCTCTGGGGCCTGGCTCTATCCAAGCCAGCTACTTGGACAAAGAAAAAGAGCTGGACAAAGACAGCATGGAGAACCATATGTTGGAAAGAAAGCCTGCAAAATAACACCTTGGCTTCACAATGCATCAGAGCTGAATGGGAGTCAGTAGTGTCATTCTGCTGTGCATCAGTCATTGATGGAAGAACGGGGCCACACTTCCATGCTACACCTCTCCTCTGCCCAGCAACAGAGGGCAGAACAAGACATAAATACGTCCAGGCTTGGAAGTGCTCCTCAAGAAGATGAGGGCTAATTTCAGAGAGTGTGTATGAAAATAGGAATAGCAACCGTGTCTAGACAACTCCGGATATAAGGCAAATATGCAAGAAATGGACCCATGTCATTTAGAGTAGCTGAAGGTTGACAGGACGAAAGTCTAAGCAGATATGGATCAATAAAAAGAGGATAAACTGCTCTCCATCCCCATTGAGGGTTGGAGTAAGGGGCTGAAACTGCACAGACAGGTCTGAATTGGAAAGAGTTGCAGGACAGGGATGGACAGAGGGCATATGGAGGCTGAAGAACAGCCTTTCAGAAGACTGATGCCTTTCAGAAGCCAGACAGGGCTGTTCTAGGGCAGATTTCACCAGTGCCTCACAGCTACCACACTGACAATTTCAGAAAGCTTTATATAGTCACATATGGAGGATAATACAGTTTTTGCTAATATAGATTTAAAATGCCAACAGATCAAAATGTTTGTTTTTTTCAGTTTAGAGTGACAAAGCTTAGCGTGAAAAGGATAATAAAACCCAATAGTCTTTCTTTTCATACCACCAAAGACTTAAATATAGGAGATAAGCAGAGATGTGTGTGTTTTCCTTTTGTAGCTCTCAAAATACAGTAGTATGTGTTGAGGGTACCAATGACAATACAGGCGAAACAGATCTAATGAGATCATTCATAAATAACAGGCTACCTCACTGATGAAAGTGCTTGTCATGATTTTGTGTTGTAAGCCTAAACACATCATAATTGCCCTTACAAAAAAGTTACAGGAGAAATTGCATCTGGTGGCCTTTCCAGTGCAAACTAGGACCTCCATAAGAAAAAATAACCACTCCTCGTTGCAGAGGTCAGGCCCTTGTCATTTCATTTCAATGAAGAGCAGTGGTTGCTCATGCCCTGTCCCCTCTGTGTGCAAGCCAGTCCTGCCACAAACAGGAAAATGAGAATAGATACAGACCATTAGTTGTTACAAACAAGAGTAAAAAGGAGAAACTATGCCAATAATAAAATAAATCTGAATAAGCTGCTACATCTTGAGGGTAACAGTTGATTAAACTAGGGATAAAAATGGTTTTATTTATAAGAATAAGTATTAATGGGTATAATAACTACAAAGGAGCCTGGAAAATAGATATCAATTGAGAATGGTTTGAATATATTTTCAAGGACCTGGACTACTTAGAAATAACAATTCCTCTTAAAAAAAAAAAAAAGGTAGGATATGCCACTTCTTTGTTTAGTCTCCAGAATTTTTATTTACTGACCCAATAATAACTGAAAAGTGTGAAATTTCCCTTTTATTATGTGGAAAGCTTCTGAGTCTAAGCAGGAGTGCATGAGAAATCATTTTACTTGGAATTTTCTGTCACAAACTTTCATTGAGAAAGCAACTTGGGGAACTTATAACACTGGCATCAGCTTGCAAAGCCCCTCCATGGCAGATGGCTGTGGTCCCCACAGCAAGAAATCGAGGTCAGAGCAGTGCTCAGCATTGCTGCTTCATGAAAACTGGCTTGATTTCAATCTCTTTGCACCAAGCAGAATGAAGGATGATCCCCAGATAGGTGGTGGAAATGGGCAGGAATGCAAAAGGCAAGGAGCATGAGGTTCCATACCCTAATAAGATACTGACATAGAAGATGCACAATCTACATGTCCAGTGCTTTTTGAAAGCCTCCATCTGCTGATGCCACTGGCAACACTCCTGTTGTCTTCAGTCATATAATTCATAATGGGCTTTCTTTGCTGGGAGGAGAAGAGTACAAGAGGATTTCATACAATGTGGACTACACAGGTTTCACCAAAGCCTGATGGGAGAAATCCAAAGAAGGAATGTCTCCAAAAAAACATCACTGCCCTACAGCAACAAAGATCCCACTTTCACAGCACCTGTGACTGTTGCACCAAGTTCAGCATCTTCTGGATTAGCTCCACTAGAAAAGCCTGATTATGTACAACCACAATTGAGGTCTAATTTAATTCCTGCTGTTGAGTGAAAGCAATGTGCCTGCTGACACCATTTTTTTTCTCCACAGGTAAAATGATTTGCAAAGCTTCATATTAACTGCAGTGGATGACGTGTCTGAATAATAAAAATGAAAATAAAATCTGCCATGAGGTAGTGCACAAAAAGTGCCATCCTTTCTTCAGATATGTATATAGCCTTAAAGGACTTTATTTTATGAGTCACTTGTCATTTCAAAGTCAATCATTTGAAAGTTAGAGAGGAAGATAGTAATTTATAGAGCAAAATAAAAGTAAACACATACATGATGTAATTCAGAAACATTCATGCCCACGTCAATCCAAATAACCTTAAACTTTTAATGCTTCACTTTGCAATTGCAGTTTTAGTTGAAATGCATATTTCCTTCATTATTTCTTCCTAATTAATTATGAAGAAAACCCCAATGTCATTGTGTCTTCATAGAAATCAATATCCTGCAAATGAGAGCAGTGAGAGCTGTCGCAGCTCTGCAGCACTTTAGCACTGCCATGAAGTAGGAGGGAACATTGCTCTGACCCTGGAAGCTCCTCACCCTCACTCTGAAAAAGCCCTGTGCAGGAGTCATTCAGCAGATAATGTCCCTGGATGTCCCCAGCCTTCAGGGATACCAAATCTGCATAAAGGTTAGGGAGTTTATTTAACAGTGTATGCAGACAGTCTTTTCCATTACTTCTCTGGAGCAGTTTTATCTGCACAGGCTGGAACTTGTTTGCTGTTCAGGTGAGGGAGCCTTGGCCTAGGCTGCCAAGGGAGGATGTGGAGGCTCCTTCTCAGGAGGTTTTCAGACTCATCTGGACGCGCTCCTGTGCCCCCTGATGGAGGGGAACCTGCTTTAGCAGGGGGTTGGGCTGGATGAGCTCTGCAGGACTCTTCCAACCCCCTCTCATTCTGGGATTCTGTGACACTCAGAGGGTTACATTTATACTGGAGGCCTCCTGCTATTTGGGATCAGAGCATCCATGTGCACTGGTGGGGGCAATCTTCTTGGATTTGCACAAAACAAATCCAAACTCCACTACATCTCAACTGTTTATGTGCCTGAAGTTTTTTGATGGAGCACAGATGCTGTTTGCTTCATGCTGATTCTCTCTCTCTTAAATTTCAAGGGAATACCTTAGCTTCATGGAGCTAATCTGAATCATCTGGAAATATAGATACACCCGTGTCAGCAAAGAGCTACCATGGTGACATAAGAGAAAGTTCCTGTGAACAAATTTGAAATAAATACTGATGGCTTAAAATGGACCATTCTCCCAAGATTATCAGTTTGACTACCCAGGTCCTGGATGCCCTCTCCAGGACAAATAGAGCATTCAAAGACACCCTACTCCAATTCTTCATATTTAAAAAGAGATACGAAATATTTACATCTACTCCAAATGCTCCTCTCATTCTTGGTTTCTTAAAGAAACCAAATTTTTTTTCGTCTGGAAAGAAGACTGTCTTTGGTCTTGCTCCCAGCCAGTGCTGTAAACTGCTCTGTGGTGTAAGACTATCTTCTACATGACCAATAATAAAATAAACTGCTATGAATAATTCAATTTTTTCCAATAACACCTCTGTTTATGCTTCAGGTTTTGGGGCACTCACTGCTATGCTGTCTTTTGGAATTTCTAACAAGAAGAAGATACATCTCAGGAGGTTCTCTCTGTGCCTGTAGTTTTAATATTAAAAAATAAAAAAATTCAAATTAATTCATTCTCATTTACAATTTTCCATGTTGCTAATGTTTGCATATTTATTCTCCAGGTCACTGGACAGACATTGTTTTTGACCTTGCTAAACGCCAAGAAGCTCCTAGTATTTTGCTTTACTGATCAAGCCATCAATTATTTCCATATATTCTTCCTCCCTTGCACTATCCAGATAGATTACACAGAAGGCCATAATTGCTTGTGCACTATGCTGAAATCACGCTCCATCACCTTTCACTGAGGATTTTACAGAAAGGATTTTGACAATTATTTTACATAAAAGCCCTATGAAAGTGTTCTGAAAAAATTCTGTTCTAAGAGCTAAGGAGCTGGGAACTCTACTCATAAACAGAAGGACAATGGTAACAATATCTGGACTGCCTAAGTATGTATCTTCAGAGGGCAGGCACAACCTCTGTGCTCAGGTAGGCAGCATGTACACGTGCCATGAGAGCAACCCCGGGAAAAACCTGCAAGGAGGAGAGGAGCTCCTCCATCACAATACATCAGGGTGGAGAAAACAACCTAAAATCATAAAGGTCTTTGGGGGGCAATGTATATTTTGACGTATTAAAGTCATTTAATAATTTCCATATTCCAAACAGACATGAAAAATAGCCCTGAAATGTAAAAGCAGCAACGCCTAGTTCTAGCCCTTTTGTAGCTTGCCCTCTCTTCCACCAAAACCAGTCAAAATCAAAACTAAATACAGAGAGGAAGTTGTTAAGAAAGTAACCAGCCCAACAGCCTGGGAACATCATGGGCTACATAAAACTTGTCCTGGAATCACAGAATCATCTTCTTTCACTCAAATCTTCAATCACAAGGGAAATAAAACATTATAATTGTGATCTAAGTACTATGAATAAAAATAAAAATATTGATTTAGTTTATCATTTCAACAATTATTTAAGAACATTTTACTCATTCAATTGCTTTTCTCAGGTACAAAGACTCCCTGACTACTCACTTTTTCATACATTTTCATAGTTAAAATCTTAAAAACAGATTTGAAAATCTGGAAGGTTTCAGTCTCTGTGAGTTTTACTTGCAGTCCCAATCCCCACTCATGAAACGACACCATTAACTCACTTGGCTCTGCCCTGCAAAAGAACTTGGGAGTGCAAAAATCTTCCTCAGTCATGTTGTCACAGCCCTGGGAATCATAGGGCATGTTTCTCTGGTGGTGAAACTCACTGGGAAGAACTAGAGCTGTGTTCCTGTTCCCTGACCCCACTCCCTGCAGGGCTTTATCCACTCAAAAAAAACCTCATTCATGGACTCCAGAATCTGCAAGTCTCCTGGCAAATTACTGCATGGATTAGCCACCCTACCTGTTAAAAAGTTTATCATAATTACTTTCCTAAATCCCCATGAGTTTTTAGCTCATTAATTCTAGTTCTATTTCAGATGGAGATCATTTTATTCCTTTCTTTCGCAACAACCCTTTATTTCATTATTAATATAAAATACAATATTTACATATAAATATTTCATCACACATATTTAGACAGTCACAGAATAGGTATGGCAATTTTTCCAAGCTGCCAAATTGTCTGTCTAAAGCATAAAGATTATCTTCTCCCATTCTCAGCTGCAAATAACATCTACAATCAAAAAGCAGACCCAGTTTTGAACTCTCCTGTCAATGTAAAACCTGAACAACTAATTTATGTCCCACTGATACACTGCAGATTTGCAATGATGCACCTGAGATCATAATTCAGCTTCATATTTCCTACTAATTAGCTCTGTTCCATTTCAAATATAATCCCTGAAGAATGTTCCCCTTCAGTGTGATTTCATTAGTTGTTTAGAATTTATAACCGAGTAGGAATGGCATATATACACTGGAACTCAAACAGGAAGGAAAATGCAGAGCACCACAATGTAGCCAACTGCTCTGCCAACCAGGTGACCATGAAATATCTTTGATGTTTTAAGAGGCTTTACAAGTGCTTGGAGACCAATGCATTTGCAAAACAGTTTATATTATAACAATTATTTTAGGTAGCACCAAAGCAGAACTGGAACACATAAAGTCCTCGAAATAACCTGCCCAACATGCAGCAATGTCCACTTTGAAAAATGATTCTTTCCTTCCTGCCATCATCACTGGAGAAGGTACACGATGGAAACGTTTGATTATATTGTACCTGTTGACACTTTTATATCCTGAGCATTTTCTTCCAGCAGTAAATGTAGTGCATTTAAATTATTACTGGATTGCATCCACTCTGCCAATTGCAGGCATTTGTTTATTTATTTTCACTTTTATTTGCCAAAATTTGCACACAACAAAATGGTTGGTGCTCTGAGCAGGTGCAAGACTGAGCATCATCACTGCATGTGACTCTCCCTGTCGTAGTGTCCCAAAACTGACTGAAGACTAGGAACAATTATAAGCACATCTGGAACAGCACACCCTTTTCAGCTGCCACCCTCTCTTACTCATGCACAAGGAAGCTACATCCTAAAGATCTTCCTGGGCTCACAGCAGGAAGGTTCACTGCTGATGGGGCTTCTGATGGTTCCCCCAAGTGCAGCCACAAGCTTCAGCATGAGCTGGGGCTCCACCTGGACCAGCATCATTCATCTTTGAGCACCAGCTTCGGGGCAAATGAGCAGCTTATATCTGACAGCCACATACATCCCTCCTCTGCCCCACTCTACATCCCTTTCTTGCTTGCAGACACGCAGCAAACCACACAGAGAGACCAATCAGTAAAAGGCTGGCACTGCCACTATGCCAGGCTGATTTTGCAGTTAGCACAGTCCTTCCAGTAAACTGCTCATGTCATTTAAACCCGCTGAAGGAATCCTCTTGGACTTAGCAAATGGCCTTGCCCATCAGAAAAAAAAAAGCTCTCCAAAACATGGCAGGAACATATGGAAGGATAAATGCCATTCCCTGAAGGGCTCACACACTGTCCATGGTATAGATCATAGCACACTCAGAAGGGCCTGGTCATGGGTAGGAAACAGGCAAAACCTCTAGAGTAGGAACTGTTACCTCTATTTGTCAGATAAGGTACTGGGACAAAGAAAAACCATCCTAGACATTTTTCATAGGACAGGCTCTACTGCTGCCTATAGATGCTTTGCTCCCCATAGCCATATAGGGAGTATATGTACCTGACATTTGGGTGGTTGAAATTTTCAGTTAAATTCTTCTCTAAGACCTGTTCAATTACACCTCAAACCGAGTATCCCCTTTGGTGTACTTTACTGTTGAGCAATCACTTCAGCACATGATAAGGATCTTATGACCCAGCACAACAACCACATCTCGTCCTACAGACTTGGGACAGGAGAGGTTAGTCTTCCTTTACTTTTGGATTCCCATCAGGCATTGTCATTTTCCTATTAGAATTTGGTGGTAAACATGAAAAAACAAAAATCTTAAATCACAAATTGAGGCTGAACTGTGACAAAGGTCATAGACCAGCCACTTTGCTGTAACAGAACTCATAGTCTGGGATCCTGGCATCACAGAGCAAGGCATTGAAGTGGAGGCAGAGAAAAAAGAGAGGTGAGGAGAAGAAAACCTGTTAAAATTGGTCTGAAGGTCCGTAAGTGGGTCAAATAACAATAATAAAAAAGCCTCTGTCTGTTAATTTATCCATCATTTTTTTTTCTAGTTTGAACCAACAGACATGGATAAGAACAGTAATTCCATGGAAAGATTTGCGCTGTGGAGGAAAATAAGAGTAATGCAGCACTTAGATGAGAAAAAAAAAGTCTTATTCTCACAAGTAGAAACATTTCTGATCTCCCAGAGGATGGGAATGTACTCAGTCACCAACATCCACGAACATACCTGCTTACACACCCACACACTGTGCACAAAGTGAAATCAGTAAGTTACTACATAAATAAATGCATTTCATTAAATATCTTTCCCTGTCTATAACTAGTAAAAACATCTAAAAGAAATATTACAATGCTACTGAAAAAAATGATTTTTATGACAGTTGAATAAATGCTACACCACTTACAGAAATGGTGCTGCAGCTGATGTGAACACACTGGCTATCAATGAGAAAAAGAATCAAAGAGTTCCATTGTAACTGCTTTGTCCATACTCCTCCAAATTGTCACTTGCTAGGATCTGAATAAAGTGAGTATCAATTTACACAAGATTAAAGAAAAAACTTCCTGTTACACTCCCGCTTATTATAATCATTTTCAAGTTGTGCCTCTCATCTCTTTCAGAATATGTGAATTGCTGCATCTAACACAGCAGGAGAAATACATCAAAACAGAGTCTTTCCCCCCCACCCTCCAGTAAAATACCATAAAATAATAGCAATTCAAAGAATCCATCCACCTTTGGCCTTTGGAAGTCAGTGGAAGTCAACTCCCTGGGTCCACCAGGCTTAGGTCCTGAAAAAGTGCAGCTGGTGGGAAGTCCTCATCCACACCCTGGGAAATGTTCCCTGAGACATAGACTCGGTTGGCCCTTCCTCTGACACCAAACACATGATTATCTCCCTGCTGAAGAAAATAACAGCATCTGCTTAAATGCTTTGAAGTGGAGACCAGGATGAACGATGCAAAGCTCTCAGAAGAGTTTCTATGTCTGTGAAAGACTTTAAATAAAGTCTTCCAGGACAAAATGTGGGACACATCACAGCTGTTGTGCAGAGCCATGTCAAGAGTGCTTCTGAGTACTTGCTCTTTCAGTATCTCTCAGTGAACTGAAGTTCTGAGGATTTTTTTTTTAATAAAAAAGGCTGAAAATTGCTTTGGTTACCAGAAAATACATGGAACAGAGCTCCTCTGGGCTCACAAAACTCCCAAGAACTGAGATGAGAAATTCTTGGCACTGGGGACAGGATGGCCACCTTGCCTCAGCCGTTACTTTGTGGGTTTGCTTTTTGTAACTGCCAAGAGTGGATTTACCTCCCAAAAGCTCTTGCTTTGCCTGGAACAGGCTCCATATGCATAACTGTACGTTAGCTTAACTACTTGAAGATGCCTCCATCATCCACACACCCATCATCCATGTGTCCTTCCCTCGACGTGTCATTACAACCAACCCAAAGTGGGACATTACAATAACTACATTGGGCTCTGCATGGATGTGCAAAAGATGACACACACTGACAAAAAGAGAATATAAACTAAATGGCTACAACGGAGGATCCAAGTGGCCAGAAAACAAATTTTTTCCTACTTCTCACAGTAAATCAGTAACAGAAAAGGGGAAAGAAGCCCCATTCTCTCCTCTTTATTCATGAGGACCACTGCTACACTGTTTGTATAGTGGTTCTCTTTCACAGATTCACAGGAGACTGTGAATCAATCGGCTCTTACTGAGCTGCTTATTCATACTTCTTCAAGATCATCAAGGCCTGCAACACCATACAGGCTTATCTTTACTCCAAGCTATCAAAAAATCTTGCACGTTATCACCTTTCTCAAGCATCACTGATGTTCTGTGAAGAACTAGCCTCAGTCATCCATTTCTATGATCCACACTGCTGTCACCTCCCGAGCTCTCTGAACCCAGTGTCCTAAGAGCAACAGGCTGAGAGTATCAAAGTAAGTTTTCATAGCCCTAGTTTAATTTACAACTATACTGATAAATCCTTTCTTGTGGTTTTAATGTTTGGAAAGGAAAGCAAACACATGTCCCAGCAAAGCTGTGGTAGGCAAAATACACCACATCCAATCTCTGTGTGTACACTTGATAAACTGCAGCAATTTAATCCCTCTATCATGTTTTTGTGCTGCAGTGACCCCACCTCTCTCATATCATTTATGTTGTGAGGGCTTAGAACACGGTATTACCAGCTTCATCAGCCCTGACCATGACCTGTGACCTGGTGGCATGTCCTTCTACAGGAGGACAGACTTGGGGTCCCACCACATATCCTACACGTTGCCCTTCTGTGTTTTTCATCCTCTGCCTCTTCATGATGTTTACCTTCTGTAAATTGCCATTTCTAGGCAACTGAAACTAAACATCTGTAGTTCTGATGGGTTGTTAGAGGAGATATTGAAAGAGCAGCTGTGTGTGGTCAGGATTAGTCCTAGTCCTGATAACCACAATAGCTACCATCAGAATAATCATGACATGAGTAAAAGTTCCTGTGGTAGTAAGGGCTCCCCTGCGTTACCACAGCTCTGAATGAAGATAGCTCATGCTGACTGGTCCAGCCCTTTCAGTCTTAGAATCATGGAATCATTTTAGTTAGAAAAGATCTTTAAGGTCATGGGGTCCAACCGCTCCCCTCACACTGCCCAGCCCACCACTAACCCATGGCCCTCAGCACCTCAGCTCCACGGGCTGACAACCCTCTCAGGGAAAAAGTTCTTCCTCAGCTCCTATCTAAACCTCCCCTGGGGCAACTTGGGGCCATTTCCTCTCCATTACTGGAGAGAAGGGACCGACTCCCACCTCACTATTATATCCTGTCAGGGAGTTGCAGAATGATCGTGTCTACCCTCAGCCTCCTCCAGACTAAACACCCACAGCACCCTCAGCCACTCCTTATCAGACTTGATTTCTAGAACCTTCACCAGCTTTGTTGTCCGTTTCTGGACGTGTTCCAGCACCTCTCCCTCTTCTCTTCAACAATCCATGTGCTACCATCAGTAGGAGACAGAGCCAAAGACACTTCCCAGTTAAGAGACTTCAGTGCAGGCAGGATGAAACCAGTTCTAATGCATATGAACCTACAATCAAGAGAAGACCAACCAAGAAGGCTCCAGCTTGCCTGCATGCTCAGCTATCAGGATGATGTCGTTAATCCACGTGATTGCTGTCTGGGACAGAAGCATGCTTCAATAACAAGCTGTGCCAGCATACCAATAAATGGCTCTGAGGAAAGCACTGCAGATACCACAACATGTAATCAAGTGCATAAATAATTTGTTATACAACAGACCTTGGAAAAACAAACCAGTTGATTATTAGTAATAACTATGTATATTGCAGCATCTTGTCCCTGGAGGCCCCAAATGAGGTCAGTTGTGCTGAACACAGAACAGTGTTAAAAAGAAAATTTGCCACAATATTTGGGCATCTGAAACCAGAATAAATAAGGGCTGCACAAGTCACTTGATAAAAAAGTGCAAGTGCCAACAACACAACACACACGACAGGCACTTAGTGAACATCTTTATCAGACACAGAGCGACAAGGAATGGCTCATTATCTCTCATAAACCATATCAAACAAGACTTTTCATTTTCCAATAATAAATGCTGAGCATTTAAAAAATAATTGATTTCCCTGCATGTTTTCCTTCTCATTCCTGACGCTGACGCTTCCATTCAGAGTCAGAGCAGACTATGCAGATCTGCATGCAGATCAGCTACCATGGAACAGCTCTGTCTCTCATTTTTTTCTTCATGTTTTACAAAGTATCAACAAATGAGATTCGTATCAGATCTGCATTTATAGAAATATGTCCTCCTATCTCATGAGCTTGTTCGTGTCTCAAGAAATTTAAAGCTAGGCAGTGGGAAAATAATGACTGCCTCACAGTTGTCTTTTTTTTAATATAAATGGGACTCCTATGTCATTTTTACTTCTGAATTTACATTAAAATCATGGATCCAGGCAACTACAAAGCCAAACAATGCAGCATCAAAAATGTAACAACCGTAAGACTCTTGGTGCTGTGTATTTAGGGGAGAAATAACTCATCAACTTCTTTTTCCCAGCAAAACCACAAGGAAAAAAAATAAGGGTCTACTCACACTGTACAATGAGCTGTACCAAAGCTTCTCTGGGTTTCACATTAAACCCATTGTATTGGCTGGTCTGGCATCTGTAAGTCCCTGTCATCTCCCTGGACACATTCACTATCCTCAGGATCCCATCGTAGCTCTCTGTCTGCATTCCCCCATCCGGCATCGCGACCTCCTTGTCTGCTCGGGACCACAGAATGATGGGCTTGGGCTTCCCCGTCACTTGGCACTGCAGCTCGATCGTGTCCCCTTCCCGGGTGACCAGGGGTGACTTTTCTTGAGGAACAGTCAAATTGGGTGGGACTTCAAGGGAGAAAAAGAGATGGTTCAGCAGTTAGCAAAAAAGAGACATCAGGCACATTTGTTGCTTGTACAGTCATAGTTATATGCGAAGAATTAACTTACACACGGACAGCAATGTATAGTGACTGTATATATTGGAAGCCTGAGAAATGATACTATATTTATGAGACAAGGTGCTTAGCTGCTGGAAGTGGTTAAAATCAGATTTAACGGCCCCATCTATGATTCCTCTTTGCTTCCCTATTCGCCTCTGACATGTCAATGCATTATGCTAGTGAACACCAGCTCATTCCAACCATCGACCACAGTTAGCACTTTATCACTGCAAGTTATGGCTTTCCTTTTTATGAGTATTTGGCTTTAAATCCACCTTTTTTTTTTTTTTTTTTTTTTTATTACAGCGTGGCTGCTGATTCTATCCAGCTTGTAACGGCTGCACAATGAAGAATTGTGCCAATTCAGATATCAGCTCAGAATTCAAGACCTGAAACCAAAAGGCAGCTGGTGTCTTTCTATCACAGGAAGTTTATCAGGGTGACTTTTTTTTTTTTTCACAGAGATTTGCATTAACAAATCCAGAAGGAATATGTGAACAAGTGTTTCCAGGAGGAGTTTAGCAGCACTTTGGAGCAGGAATCCCTGATGCTGCCACAGATTGAGCTGATGATGCCTGAGGACCCATCCTTTCTCCTCTTTGCAGTCTTGCAAGAGTGAGACTTTCTAATTGCCCCCAGTGCCTCTTTGAATTACCACCCATGCCACTACAAGAGGGACAATGAGGTGTTGGAGCATGTCTAGAGACAGGCACCAGAGCTGGGGGTCTGGAGCACATGTCTGATGGGGAGCAGCTGAAGGAGCTGGGAATGTTCAGACTGGAGAAGAGGAGGCTGAGGAGGAGGCTCGTCTAGCTTTTCTCCTGAAATCCAGCACATGAAAGAGACACCAAATGGCCACTTTTCTAAAGCAGTGCTTTATGAAAATACAGACTAATCTCAGAAAAAAATGGTTATTCCAGGAAGAAAAATACAATTTAAAGAGAAAGGTTTAAAAGCACACTGTGCACTGCCTGCCTGAGGGAAGGAGCCTCCTTCTGAACACTTTTTCCATCTCACCTGCTTGTAGCTTCTCAGCTTAGTTCAAATAATACATGACTGGATCAGTAAAACAACATTTACTTTGTCCCTTTCCCTGGGCAGTGGATCTGCTCCCTGCTGTGAGTGTGCTTTCATCAAAGCATGTCTCAGTTGGCACAGATGCTGAGGGCTCCCTTGTAGCTTTCCTCTCACTGGCTGTCCCTCTGGCACCTCCAGCTGCCCCAGGGAAACACAATCTTCCCATGTCTCACGTCTTCGGTGACTGTGACAACTGTAAGGTCAAGAACCTTTAGGTCAAGGCCCTCAAACAAAGCACCGGCTATCCAGAGGGAAAAAGTCTATTGTCTGCTATGTCCCAGCCTACGGCACTACCTACAGTTCTGCTTGCAATCTTATGGTCCAGATTGGTCCAAGACATGAATTCTCCTTTTACTCGTTGTCTATGCAGACCTACTTTTGGATATGTGTTAGACTCCTATTCCAGACTCCATCCTTTCAAGACTGCCATCAGAGCAGCAGGTCTGGAGTACAAAATCACAGCCTGTCTTAGCCTGAGAAATCACTCACTTTCTGGCTGGGGCAACTTCTCATCTCAAGCACTGAGCCAGGGGCAAGGCTTACCATCAGCACAGCAAGCCATCCTGTGCAGGCAATACATGATGTAAGAGAGATGAAAAATGAGAGAGGAGGCAGCAAGATCAGCTTCACAGAATCACAGAATCTTAAGAGTTTGGAAGACACCTCAAAAGATCATCTAGTCCAACCCCCCTGCCAGAGCAGGACCACCTAGGNGGCCCTTCATGTGTGGAGGTTGACCCAACCCTACACCTGAAACAGGGATGGGATACAAAAAAATTGAGTTGTTCCACAGAAATGTGCAACTGCTCCCCTAAGCTCATCATGAGAGGAACAGACAAATTCAATGTCCAAGAGGCAGACCTAGAGAAGAAAGGGGGGTGGAGGACAACAAAGATAACTGGGGGCTCGTGAAGACTTGCTTCCCGTGCAGCTGCATCATGGCAAGTCTGGAAGGTATCAATCCCAAGGTCCAGTTGTGGGAGCCTATCATCTGCAAGAAACAGCATCTCAGGCCATGAGGCAGAAATTCACACACTCAGAGAAAACTATGAATCATATATGAAAGAAACCAGAAAGGAATACACCCTGCTTCTCAGGGTCACATGTACCTTCTAAAGGCATCTGAGAGGAAGGAGAGCAAATGGCACAGGACACAAATCTTTGTGGGGGGAGAAAGGAGAGAGGGGCGGGAGAGAAAAAGAGATGCATGCCAAAAGGTCTTGTGCAACTGTGAGCAAGTAATTTACCCCCTCTTTAACTCAATTTTCTTCCTGGAAAACAGAGATAACAGTATTGCAAAAAGTGTACACTGCCAAGATAAGGACCATAGGCTACGAAGTCTGCAGGCAAGCTGATAAGATAGGCTGTATCAGTACCCTAGATGGAAAGATACCTTAAAATAACCTGACTCATCTCTTGTGGCATTTTGCAACACAACTAGTACCTGTAACATTGTTAGTCAAGCCAACAGATTATTATAATTTCCTGTAGTTTTTAATGTTCTCGTTACTTGTAACAGAGAAGGAGAGAGGAGGGACAAGGGCATCTATTAAATTATTTA
Source organism: Urocolius indicus (assembly GCA_013401255.1). Classification (NCBI taxonomy): domain Eukaryota; kingdom Metazoa; phylum Chordata; class Aves; order Coliiformes; family Coliidae; genus Urocolius; species Urocolius indicus. The sequence continues at coordinate 28,921 of WBNH01001421.1, forward strand.
ATGGGCAATGCCATAACTAAGGAGCCCAACTGTAGCTTTCATGTATCATATTTGACTGACAGTGCACAAGAGGGTGAGCTCCCACAACGTATTTCTCTGCCCACATCCTGTGGGTATGGATATGGGTCCCCATTCACTCAGATGCTGATTCTCTATTGCCTAGGAAGAAGGATAGCACTTGAATCTTTACTCAGAGAGGGGTTTCCCTTTTTATACCCTTCTATTTATTTTCACAGACTCACAGGTACTTAATTATCTCTGAGATGTCTATTCTGCTGTCAAATCCGGCTTAAATTAGTTACAGGGTCAAAGAATATCAGGGGGTGTGAGGGACTGTGAAATATCAACTGACAGGCACCGGCAGTCTGATCATGTAAGATTTGTTTTCATAAGCAATAAGGCTAAAAAAAGACATAAAAGAACTTCAATGCATTGCCCACAGACAAATCGTGACCGGAGAGGGGGGCGGGGCAGAATTGAGATAATTGAAGAGAAAATAATCGTTCAAAGTTGGTTTTTTTGTTACTATGACCCTAGATCTAGGGAAAGCTCGAGACCAGGTCTGTGGAGGAGGGCCTGGCAAGTCTGTGTGCAGACACACAGAAGCATTGAGATTGGAAAAGAACATTAATATCATGAAGTCTAACCATTTCCCCAGCCCCCACCACTAACCCACGTCGCTCAAACCTACAGCTACACGGCTTTGGAATCCCTCCAGGGACAAGAACTTCACCACTTTCTAGGCAGCCTGTGACAAGGCTGGACAAATCTTTCAGGGAAGAAAATTCCTAATCTCCTATCTAAACCCTCTTTGGAACAACTTAAAGTTGTTTCCACTTGTCCTGTCACCTGTTACTAGAAGCAAGGGTGCCTGTTTTGCTTAACTTCTTTATCAATGATCTGGATGAGAGGATCAAGTGCACCCTCAGATAATATGCAGACGACACCAAGCTGCGTAGGTGTGTTGATCTGCTTGAGGGTATGAAGGCTCTTCAGAGAGCCCTGGCCATAGGCCAAGGGCAATGGGATGAGGTTCAACAAGGGCAAGTGCTGGGTCCTACACTTGGGCCACAGCAACCCCAGGAAATGCTCCAGGCTGGGGTAGAGGGGCTTGAGAATTGTCTTGTCGAAAAGGATCTGGGGATGTCAATCAACAGCGGCTGAACATGAGCCAGCAATGTGCCTAGGTGGCCAAGAAGGCCAATGGCGTCCTGGCCTGTTTCAAAAATAACATGGTGAGCAGGACCAAGGAGGTGATTGTCCTCTTGTACTGGGCTCTGGTGAAGCTACCTTGAATACTGTGTCCAGTTTTGGGCCTCTCACTACAATAAGGACATAGAGGTGCTGGAGTGTGTCCAGAGATGAACAATGAAGCTGGTGAAGAGTCTAGAGAACAGGTCTGATGAGGAGTGGCTGAATGAGCTAGAGATGTTTAGCCTAGAAAAGAGGAGGCTGAGAGGGGGACATGATCACTCTCTACAACTACCTGAAGGCAAGTTGTAGTGAGATGGGAGTCAATCTATCCAGTAACAAGTGACAGATCACAAGGAAATCGGTTCCAGTTTTTCTAGAGGAGGTTTAGATTAGACATTAGGAAGAACTTTTTCACTGAAAATTTTATTAAGCATTGGAAATGGCTGCCCAGGGAAGTGGTGAAGCCACCATTCCTAGAGGAATTCAAAAGACACATAGATGAAATACTGAGGGATATGAGTTAGTTTAGTGATGGGCTTGGCAGTGTGAGGTGAGTGGTTGGACTCAATAATCTTAAAGGTCTTTTCCAAATATAATGATTCTATGGTTCTGAGCAAGAGTGCACAAAGGTGAATGAGCAAAGTAAGGTGAACCAGGGTGCACGAGTTAAACTGCAAGAGCAAAGGTGCACGAAAAAGAAGTGTGTGAGTAAGCATACTGCAGCAGGGTAAGCACCTAAAAAGGGCACTTCTGGAGTACTGTGTTCAATTCTGGGCTCTCCAAGAATGATAGAGAAGTTCTACAATGTTCAGCCTGGAGAAAACTGAGAGAAGATTTTATCAACCCTGGTAAATATGTAAAGGGCGGGTGTTGAGAAGATGGGGCCAATCTTTGTTCTGTGGTGGCCAGTGACAGGACAAGGGGTGACAGGCACAAGCTGGAACACAGGAGAAGGAGAAACTAGTTCGCTGTTCAAGTGAGGGAGCCCTGGCCCAGGCTGCCCTGGGAGGGTGTGGAGGCTCCTTCCCAGGAGATTTCCAAACCCGCCTGGACACGTTCCTGTGCCTCCTGATTGCTTTAGCAGGGGTTTTGGCTGGATGAGCTCTGCAGGGCCTTTCCAATCCACACCATTTAATGATTCTGTGATTCTGTAAGGTGTTGTTGCAGCACACGCAGTCTTTGAGGGGCTCAGCCCTCCTTGCTGAGACATCAGCATGTCTCCTACAGCACCAGCTACAGGGCCTTCCGCAAATAAAGGTTAATTCTGTTCTTGCTTTTGCAGAATAACAGATTAGCTCAAGCCTACATTTGAAACAACAAACATTTCATTATTACTGCAGCAAGTTACTTGAGTTAATACTCTTAGCAGTTAAATCTGTATCCTAAATCAGAGAGATATCACTTGAAAAACAAAGGCTTTAGTAACACTATAGCAGCACCTACTTTAAAAACACGTGCTATTGTTCTTTGAAATTGGTAGAGGTACACACATTACTGGGTACTGTTGATATATGTCCACTTCTGGCTTTTAAATAAAATGGTCTGAGACAACCTCTGCCTCCAAAAGCTGCTGACTCACTAGAAGGAAGGTCAGCTGGCACAAGGTATTACACTATTCTTGCCTTCTTTTATTTTTTTTTTTTTTTGTTACACTGTTGTGAGGTACTAGAAATATGCCCCAACATTGCTGGCAGAATAGTTAGCCACCAAAACTACATCACTCCAGCAACCAAGGAAGTCCTACCCATCAGAGGCATTTATATATCCACTTGTCTCAGAATGCACATCCTGCTGTCTCAAAATGTATCACCTCTGCACAAGCACTCGGGCCCAGGGTTAACGGAAGAGAGTAAACAAGAGATGGGGGAGGGGGCTCAGACCCTCCAGAACTTTCCAGGACCCTCTGGGGTACTGGGCATATGCCCCACAGCTGAGTGGGAGACATGGATGTGCAAAGCAGTTCCAGGAACTTAATGGCTATGCAATGAAACAATGTTAAAGAAAGCAAGATCAGCAGAGATGGGACAGAACATTCCCCACATCAGACTTGAGGGAATATCAGATAAGACAACATTATAGAAGACTAGCAGACTGATGGGATGGTGTAGACTCATGGTGGTGACTATTGTAACTTACTCTCCTTCTCTCTCTCACACTCTTTCTTTCTTTCTCTCCTTTATCTTTTTTTTTTTTTGTTGTAGGCAAATAAAAACATTTAGCATTTGACTTCATTTTGAGTCTTAATTCCATTCTTGAGAATATATGAAACCTGATCATTTGATTGGATGTCACTCAGAAGTTAAGCCCAGCCACTGCCAGCCACCTAGAATTGTCTGAAGTCAGTTGGTAAGCAAGGGGATTTAATTCCTGCCAAATTAATTGCAATTCAACAGGGGATCGTGACAACTGCTTGCCAAGTAGATGTGTTTGTCTGTTAGTGGAGATAGGAAACCAGACAAGACCCTTCTGTCAGACCTCCTGTGGTAGTTCTACTGTAATTCCAGAGGATCTTTGATGCAGCCCAGCCACAGTAGCTATATTAGAAGGAGGACAGGACCAAAGTAGCTGTGTCAAGGAAGATGCCAAAATGTGCTAACCTAACAGGTTTATTCACCCTGTACTCTGAGCAGACAACAGCTAGTTCTAGTCTACTCAAGATCTTTGCAATTCCGAGGAGTTAAGTTGCTGTCTCTCTTTTGAATTGCCATAGAGCTCAATTAATTGCTTAAGAGGTAAAAGAACATGCTTACACAGAAATGATTCAGAGGGGAGGATGATGACCAGTGTGAGGAGGTCAAGGAGGCCCAAAAATTGGTGATCCCATGGTAGACTTCGGAAGGGACAGCACAACTCCTGAGCTCTTTACTGTGGATTACAGCAGAGGTGAAGCAGGGGCTACCGTCACTTCTGTGTTTCCTGAGGTGCTCCAGTCAGGCAGAAAGGAAAACGTGGCCCTGAAGCACTGACTGCCAGCCTCAGCAGTGGAGGCTGAGGTCTGGGAGGACTTTAGGGTTGTGTGATCAAGGCTGCTTAAAAGGGACTAACGGTAATAACTAGTAATTATAGGATAAAGCAGAGCAAAGGATTGTTTGAGCTGCATATCAAGAAATAATCTGTCCTGGAGATTACTCAGATAATCTCCCAAAAGAAGTGTTGGAAGTCACGTTTTTCAAGTATTTTAAAAGCAGTTGGATAAGGAATATTGAAGAATCTGCACTGTACTGGCTAGGAGATGAAATTACAGAGGTGAAATTATTTGCCTATCCTGGTCCTCTAATATTTATGAATTTTCAGGTCTGAATCTCTAGTATTAATCATCTCCTGCCAGAGACACGCATTTTGGTCCCTGTTCACGATTCATGCTCCTGATGTGATGGACATGTTTTTTGAAGGCAGAGCAGACTGAGCTTTTGAAGGCAGGAAGCTGAGCTGGCACACCAAATGCATTTAAGCAAGATCATTTAGCCTTTGAAGGGCAGGAAGTGACAATTACCCAGGCTCTCCAGACATTTCTGTAAACAGAAACTAAAACTGCTCAGCATAACCATAATGTGCATTTGTGAAAAAGTGTTGGGGAATACTGGGGAGCATATGTAGAAAGAGGTGAGAAAAGAGCCCCAGGGGAGACTGCTGATCCAGCCAAACCATCGAAAAAGCAGCTGAAGTCAAGAGAAATCACTTTCCGTGACCTTTCATCACATGAAACATCTATCCAGTTACTCATATGGAAGGTAAATGGAGCAACTTGTAAGGAAATCATTCACAGACTCTTTTCTCACTGCTTTGGTTGCCTATGTGCTGTCTTGCCCATATACAAAGCAGAGAAAGTACCACGGCTGGTGTTTTCTTGGATGTAAGCCACTTCTAATTGCAAGTGAAGATATGAAATGCTGACCACAGATTTCATGGTGGAGGCTTGTATAAGAGATCTGCTTAGCAAAAAGAATTCAGAATGAGTTCACACACCTCAACATACTTTCAATACCTTAAAACACCACCTTACTCTGCAGTTAAGAGTCTGGAGAGGAATATTTTAAACCCAGAACATATGCAGCCAGAGGCAAATTAGCCAAATTAGCTTTCAGTGATCTCGCAGGAGCTATGCTGAGGAGCTCCACGAGCCATACGCAGTGTGAGACGATGAGTTGACTCCATAGCTCTCCAGAGAAGAATAAAGAGACTCCACAACACATGGCTGCTAAAGAGAGTGTCTGCTTCCAGAAACCCAGCTGAGGTCAACTCATGGTGCACAGATGAACGCATCCTGGAGAAATCAAATTTCCCAGGAGAGGAATCAGGTGCTGGGGAGTGCAGGGGCTAGAGGGCAGGACATGGCAGCTGTGTCACACATCCATGCGATGGGAGGGAAGCGGTTCACAGGGAGAGAAGTGAAAGTTGAATCTCTGCACATTAAGTACTAAAACAAAACTACAAAGTAAAAGCCTTTTAACAAAATCCAGCATTTATCTGCCCCTTCTGTTCACCTGCTCCTTTCACAGATAAACTCCAAAGATAATGGCTTACAACAAAATAATCAATTTACTGCAGTAATAAAACATCTGTGTGGTTTTTTGGCGTGTCTTGGAGTTGCCTGTGAATGATCACTCTGGACAGTGCTTAAGGTTTACAAATATCTTAATTAAACCACTAATTACCTGACAAAAAGCATTTTTTCATTATTCAAAGAGTCAGTACCATGATTTTAATAAACATTTAGAACTAAAATTAAGGTCTTTTTTATGTATAATCAAAGGTAGGAACAAGATGACCATGGGACACATACTTCACTAAGAGAGCCAAGGCCCCATGTCCTAACACATCATCCTGGACACAGAATTAATTCATTATTTAATAAAGAGTTGATTAGCTTAACAGGTAAGTCTTCTTATTGTTCTGCATGAAGAATACACAGCATCATACGTATTAGTTCTTCAGGAATTTCTTTGTCTGTCTCTGGCAGTACTTAGGTACTTATCTTAGTACTTAGTACTCATCTATCTGTCAACATGACTACCCTCAGAGGTGGAACATGAGACCTGGAGGCCACCAGCATGCCCTTATGCACACATTCAAAGTCCATGTCCTCCTCCTGGATGTGCTACCCCAGGGTATCTAGGGTCATACATGCTCAGCACATCTTCAGGTTCACCTGGAGATGAAGAATTTGGTTGATATATTTGCCACGTAGGTCATCTAGTTGTGCCTACACTGAACCGGAGGGAAACAGAGGAAAAGACTCTCCTGGGAGAAGAAAGATGATCACCACCTCCATCTCAAGAGTATCTGCCATCTCCTCCATCCAGAATAGTAGCAATTCAGAGCAGTGCAGCCTAAGAATGAAGTAGAACAACTCCCCTGAAATAACAACTCATTGCACAATACTACCTCAGGCAGAAGAAGAAAAGAGAATAAGACAGAAATGACAGATGTTACATCTCTTATTGTAGTGATACTGATTTTAGGGGGATAAAGACAGCATAAGAACCCATACTGAATGGGGCAGACCATACATCACCTAAAGCCTTATTTCTCCTGCTTTGAATACAGTACTTAAGGCAGAAAGAAAAAAAGATTGCTTACAAAGGCTAACACACTCCCCTGATCTACCTCTCCTTTTTGCTTACCATGAGTCTGTGTTACTGAGGGATTTTGTTGCTGTTTTAACATCTTCTGCCTTCAGATTCCCCGTGATGTGTGCATACACACAAACACAGAAGAACCATTCTGTCTTTCAGTAACATTTGCCCAGGGTCAGTTTGATGAATGACAAGGCTTTTATAGGGCAAATATTCAACATTTGAGTCTTCATTTCCACTGTTCAGTGACCTACGTTATGTAGATGTGGTGGTGGGGATGCTGCTAGGGGAATACTTTAGGTCTATTTATGTAAGATAATCAGGACATAAATCTATGCCTTTCCTTTTTAAAGTACAACCAGTAAAGGGAAAAATATTCCTGCTAAACAAGTGCAATGTTGAGTATGTCAAGAGGTTGACATATCCCTTGTACTGCCACAGGTCCCTTTCCAATTTGCTGGAGGAACCCTCCTTCCTTAGGAGATGACACAGCCCCTCCTGCCTCACTTGGTGACTCCCAGAGGAATCTCGTGCACGTCAGAAAGATGGAATTCTCCCCCACACCAGCAGACAGACACACAGAGGGATATAAATACATCTGTTCAATTCATGGCATTTGGAAAACGTGTTTGTGCCTAGGCCTTATGTTCATAATTACCACAGCAGTAATGAATCTTGATGAATCAGTAATGACCTTCAAAAGCACACTGAAACTATTTCAGCTTCCACTTAATTGTGTAATGAAGTCACACAAATAGGAATAATTTCTTTTAAGATGCTAAATAAGGCTGAATTTAAGTGCTAGTTTTTATTTCCCCTTTCTGATTTTCTCGAGTGCTATGGGACAGTAAATTTAAGAGCTGACATAATTCATCACTGCCTGCAGAAGCTGTGACGAGCTCATCAGTACAGTCATCTAATGGATGTTTCCAATAAATCCCATCAATTTCTCAAATGATTGCCCAGCAAGTCCAGATAATATAGTGGTTACTGTCTTCCAGATGGGCAATGCATGACTGCACAAGCATCACTGTCCACTGCACCCTAGCAAAGAGGTAACAAAGTTTGCATGCAACTGCCATTCATCATGCCAAACTTGGCTCTTACCCTGGAACAATCGTCTCAATTCTCTACCTGTTAGTGAGATGTGGACTAGTAAGCTTAAAGAAAATGTTTCTTTTGGCCAAGAAGCAGACTGTTCCCTTGTTTGTGAATCTAGTTGCTAGTGTTTCTATCCTTACAGTCTTCAGGGGACAACTGAAGCAGGAAGGGGGCCCAAGAGGTCTCTACTCCAAGCTTTAGATCAAAGCATGGCCAGACAAGAGGTCAGACCAAGCTGCTCAGACTTTACCAGGTCTTCAAAATCTCATGAGATGGAGATCCCACAATATCTATTTTCTGCTCAGATGTCCTCATGAGAAAAATATTGCTCCTCATACCCAGTTTGAACTTCTCATTTCAACTCATGTCTGTTGCCTCTCCCCTTCCCAGTACACACTGTTGCAACAGACAGGAAAAGGCTGCTGTTAGGTGCCTCAGGGCACCTCTTCTCCAGGATGGACAAGTCCCCTTCCCCCAGCTGCTCTTGATCATCTTCATGGCCTCCTCTGGACTTGCCCCAGTTTACTGAAGCCTCCTCTGTATCAGGGAGCCAGACTTGACAAGATATCCATTGGCTTGCCTCGCTGCCAGGGCATGCTGCTGCTCATTTCCACTCACTGCTTACAAGGACTCTGCAGAGCTGCTTCCTAGCCAGGCACCCCCGGCCTGAAGCATTGCAAGGGAACAGCCCTTCACAGATATCTCCCAGGCTCCCTGCATTGCTGCAGCATAGTCATTCTGAAGTAAACTTCAAGTCCACAACATTGAGCAAAATAATTTCAAGAGTTATCAAACAGTAAAAATAAATAATTCTGGTTTATACTTATCAAACTTAGCACATTTATAAAAAAGAAGAAAATATCCCTGAACAAATGCACAAATACAAAATAAATAGCAAATAATAAACTAAAGTAGCATTTCCCTCCTGCCTTTCAAGGTTTGTGATGTGTGCATTATATTTCAGGATGGGACAGAGCAAAGGTGAACTGTTTAAATGCTGACTGCTTGTTCCCTTATAAACACATAAAGTTTAACTATCAGTGAACACAACTCCCTACATCTCATTTTCTAAACACACCTTACTTCCAGTCCACCTCTTCAAAATATGCTTCACCAGGTGGGATATAAAGATGTTGGCTACAAAAGACTGGGCTGATGGCTTTGCTAAAGTCAAGGGAAATAGCTCTTCCTTCCCTCCCCTTGCCCACAGAGACTTTTTTATTACAGCAGGCATCCAAGTTGGATCAGGCGCAGTTTGCTTCTGCTAATCCATGCTGGTTGTTTCAAGTCCCCTCCTGGTCCTTCATGTGGATTGAGAAGGCTTCTAAGACAACATGCTCTTTGACCTTCCCAGGGACTGAGGTGAAGGTGACTGGCCTGTAATACCTTGCATCTCCTTCTCATCTTCTTGGAAAATGGGCTAAAATTTCAAGTTTTCCAGTCTATGTAGGATCTCCTTAGGTCAGCATGACTTTTCAAAGGCAATAAAGTGGCCTTGAAGTGACACTGCTCAGTTCCCTTAGATAAATCCTATCCAATCCCATAGGCTTATATGTGCCCATTTTGCTTAAATGGCCCCTAACCTAAACACACAGCTTTACTTCCCAGGCTCCTCTCCAAACCACAGTCCAGTCCTGTCTCACCTTCCCATTGTACAGAATATTCTTCACAAAACCCTTGAAGTTGACAAAACTTCCAGACCCATGTCAGAAGTGATGTGGCATTCAAGAGGGACCCATGGTACAAGAATGGTACTGAAGATGGAGGGCAGGCTCATGTATTCAAATCTAATCACTCATTTATCACAAAAGTTGTAAGAGAGATTGTTTAGACATGACATACTTGCAAAGTGTTATGGATGCTGCAAAACCTGGGGTAATGAACTGTGGATACACTCTGAGGAAAAAATGTGCACTCAATGTTTTTGAAAAAGTAGAAAGCATATACTTGAATGTGTTCAGGGAAAAAGGGGTCAGAAGATGTCTATTAAGCATTTTCCTTCCATGCTATGAAAATGTTTTCCAGTGTGTTCTTTGTTGTCTTACTTCTGAACAGCATGCACCGCGTGCTCATCCCAGTCGATAACAAGCACAATCTAAAGCAAAGCACAGCAATGCTTCATATAAAAGACAGGATGGGTAGTAGATAGAATACTGACACTATTTGCCTCTGCATTTAAACATAAAGTAGTGTTCTGAAAACAGAAGTGCTTTTCTTTTATCCTTCTCTGTAGAAATCAACCAGCAACAACTCTTTCAGGGTATTTTTGGGCTGTAACTAATTTTTAGCAGGAAAAAGAATTCTGCATTCAGAATGTTTGCTAGCTATTTTTATTAACATGGAATACGTCAGTTATTCAAGTCAGCTGTTGGGGGGGAAAGTCTATGAAATCTATTGGTTCCAAACCAGCTATTAGCAATAAAGAGAAGCAGGCAATTACTATTGTGTTACATATTCCTACCCCATAGGACAAGATCATTATTATCAGGGAAATTAATAGCCAAGACTCTGGCACATCAGACAGAGGCACGTTTCAATCACTGATCTGGAAATGCACGTAACAGATACATTAAGCTTTTTGCCCACTGGGAACAGCCTGATTCACCCATATGCCATGTGTAACCTTTACGAAAATACTGCTCCTTCCTCCGTATCGGGCCCTTGCTGTTCGATTAGAGTGGCTGAATAGCTTCAGTCTGGTTAACATAACACCCTCCTGTTTCTTCTTGTAATTTCCTACGAGCTACTTTCATGACTCTGGATGACTTGAAGTCCTAACTAAAGGCCAGTGTCCTTTTATGGAAGCAATAACTTTGTTGACATTAAAAGAGGCCATGTCTGGATAAATCGGAGTCTTGTGTTCTTGAGCAAGCGCACCGTGCGCCCCTTATTCAGGTTTCATCAGCCCCTCATCTAGGGCCTGCTTGGAGATCCTTGTGGTAAGAAGTGCTCTGTGTAAACACTTTTTTTTTTCCATGAGTAAAAGAAAGCCATAGCTTGGCTATATGGAAGTAAAACTTTCATCAGAGAGCCTCCTTACCTGTACTGCTGGAGATGTTGACATCGATGCTGATATCCGATATGCCACCTCCCTTCAGAGATGCAACACATGTGTATGTCCCAAAGTCAGTGAATTTCAAGTCAATAATGTCCAGGTTAGTGGTGCCAGGGGAAACATCAGGGTCAGTCTGTGTGATGACCATCCTTTCAGAGCTTCGCAAGGGACGTCCATTTTTAAACCAGCTGAAGGTAAGCTCTTCAGAGGGGATGGCTTCCACCTGGCATGAGATTTTCACCTCTCGCCCAATCTGGATGTTGTCATCTTTGTGATACGGGTCAGGGGTGATCCAAAAACGTCCTTTTTTTAAGGCTGAAATATGAAAATAAAAGAGTTTATTATAATAAATGACAAATCTTGCACGTTTAGACTTTGCAAAGACTTATCCTCATGCTTCACTTTGTGCCTAATATATTGTTTTAATAGGGCCTGTTGTGGTAGGATAAGATGTAATGCTTTTATACAAGAGGGTAGAATCAGACTAGATATGAGGAAGAAATTTTATTTGAGTGTGGTAGAACGCTGAATCAGACTGCTCAGAGATGTGATAGATGTCCCATCCCTGGAAACGTTCACGGTCAAGTTGGACAATGCTAAAGCAACTTTACCTTGTTGAAGATGTCCCTGATCATTGCAAATGGCTTGGAAATAGATGTCCTTTAAAGGTCTCTTCCAACCCAAACCATTCTATGACTCTGGAATGCTTGGGAAGTCACTGAAGCTTTCAGTGCACACATTTAGCACGTGGTTAATTTTTGTAGCATCAAATATCAATCAAATACCATCAAAGGGTATACATTGATAAAGTACTTGTCATTCGCAAAATGAAAAATAGGAAATTACAGCATCTCAATTAGGCTGAGCTGCTAACAACTGAAGAGTAACCAAAATAATTCATGAACTTTCAGTATTTGTTATCCATCTCTGAGGGTATTTACAAGCCCTTCCTCACCTCCATGCTACCAGAGAACTGAGAAAATAGAGATATCAACCTAACACCACTAATACAACTAGCAGTGTCATCTCCAATCTAACTGGAAACGAACACAGCCATACAAAATAGCTTTGTGCCAGCTGGTTAAATGAGAAAAGGTAAGCACATGCCTGAGGCTACAGCCTGCCCTGGCTTAAACACCCTGCTTTCTCCTCATGGCAATCTGGAGGATTCCACTGTCCCCAAGGCTGCCTGGAGGCAGGTGCCTTGTTCAGGAGGGGAAACTGCTGACAGCTTGGAAAGGAAAGGGGGCTGAAAGTACAGCTTTAGGCAATGGCCTATGGAAAAAGGCAAAAATATGCTGCTCTGAGATGTAACCATGCATTAGAGCCCATCACAAGCACCCTGGTTGCACTTTCCTGTCTGCGTCTTGTTAGACAAGGAAAATCCACCCTATACTCACAGGAGAAACTTGAGGCTGAAGGTCGAACATACAAATGAGAGAATATTATTGTATTGCTGCACCTTGAATACTGTGTTCAGTGTTGGGTCCCTCACTACAAGAGAGAACTTGAGGTGTTGGAGCATGACCAGAGCTAGGCACCAGAGCTGGGGAAGGGTCTGGAGCATAAGTCTGATGGGAAGCAGCTGCAGGCCCTGGAGGTGTTCAGCCTGGAGAAGAGGAGGCTTAGAGGAGACATGATCACTCTCTGCAACTCTCTGGAAGGAGGCTGTAGTAAGGTGGATGTCAGACTTTTCTCCCCAGTAACAAATAACAGAGGAAATAGGCTCAAGTTGCCCCAGGGGAGGTTTTAGAGTGGAGCTAAGGAAGAACTTTTTCCCTGAGAGGGTTGTCAGCCCCTGTCCCAGGCTGCCCAGGGAGGTGGGGGAGTCCCCATCCCTGGTGCTATTGCAAAGCTGTGGAGCTGAGGTGCTGAGGGCCATGGGTTAGTGGAGGAGGGCTTGGCAGGGTGAGGAGAAGGCTTGGACTCCATGAGCTTAAAGGTCCTTTCCAACCAAAATGATTCTATGGTTCTGTGGTCTGGTAAGGCACAGTGTATCCCAAGGATTTCTGTCTCCATTCAAGACTATTCAAGCCTACAACACAATTTCAATTCTCTAACAGATGGCAAAGCAGAGATAAGATGGTCTCAAGAGTTTTAGATGGGAGCCTCAAGGCAGATGAGGTTTTTGAGGTCATCTCAAAAGCAGGCTCAGAGCTCAGTGTTCAAGAGCGTCCTACAACCATGTAGGGGCACAGATACTCTGGAGAAAGTTATTTCCCACCATCTTCCCAGTGAAATCGGTGCCTTTTACTAGCATTGCCTCATAAATCTACTGCACATGAGAAAAATAATACTGTAACTCACTTATTTGAATTTTCTTGTCACCCTTTAAATGAGCATAAAACTATCTAGAAGCTATCACCATTTACATCAATAAAATGATTGCTCTGAAGCACTGTTGGTATGCTACATATTTTTGGAAGAGTGCTTCAGAATTAGCCATTAAGTCTTTCAAATACACATATATTTTGATGTACTGAATATAAAATGCTACTTACACAATCCCAAGATCCCTCTCCCCCTGTGCATGTGTACATAAGTATTTATGTAGGTTTATATATGCTGTCTCCAACTGGAAAGTCCCACAATGAAAATACCAGTTAGAAATACTACAAGCAAAAACTTGGGTTAAATGCCAGCAGTGGAAGAGAAACACTTAAACCCACTATTTCTTGTCACCATGCTGACTTCTACTGAAAGGTTGGCTAAGTTGCCCCATTTCCCCTACCACACTCTCTGCCCCCCACCTTCACACAGTGTCTCACACGGGGAGCACTTAGGAAAAGGACCCATTTGCAGTACTCTAATATTTACACTCTTGCAGCCAATAACACGTGAGACTGTTACAATGGCAAAGATTATGAGCTGAAAATTTTCCTGGAGCCCACACTTGAGGCGATGAACACTTTTCACTAGCCACAAAGTGGAACAGCACCAAATGGAAGTGGATGCATGAGGTACCAAGCCCACAAGGAAAGCATGGTGCATCAACTCCTTGCACTGAATTGTTACGGTTGGAAAAGACCTTTAAGATCAATTCCTGCCTTTCACTTCACACTGCCAAGCCCATCACTCGATTAACCCATATCCCTCAGCACTTCATCTCTGCATCTTTTGAATGTGTCCAGGGATGAGGACTCCACCACCAACCTGGGCAGCCTGTTCCAATGCTTAACAACCCTCTCAGTGATAAAGTTCTTCCTAAAGTTCTTCTGTCCCATCTAAACCATGGCTTAACTTGAAGCCATTTCCTCTTGTTCTGTCATTCATTACTAGAGACCAGAGATCAAACCCCCACCTCACTACAACTCCCTTTCAGGGGTGTAGACAGTGATCATATCTACAAAGAGTGAAAATATTCAGACTCAATTTTGTTAGCTCAGCAGCTCTTTGAACAAAACAACTCTTTGGAGCTTGCAAATGCCATGCTGAATTAGGACTTTTACAACATTGAAAAGAATTAGCATTTAATTAATAATTAGGGTATTTTTTTCCCACTGTGGGAAAAGAAGCACAAACTCTGGCTACTTGTGGATATCCCCTTTCACATGCTGTGAGGAATTTCTGCCACTAAGGGAGGCAACCTTTGTCATTGGAGAGTGAAAACTCCTTACATTTGCTGTGTTGCTCTCTAGTTGTAAACGTGTATTCAAGAATCCAAGTGGCTGATGTGATTTTGAGAATTTATTGTTGTTCCATTTACTTTAAAAAGTTTCATGACTTTTAACAAGCTTGCATTTGCACTAAAACATACCAGTGCTTACTGAGCATCTCTCATTCCCTTTTAAAAGCCTCAGCCAGCTCCCCAGGAAGCAGAATGAACATGCTCTTTGATTCAAGAGGATGAACCATACATTGTATGACAGTTGGAAACTGCCATAGCAAGTAACTTTGAAACATGAGCTGAACTTCTTTGCTTGAAAATGGAAGAACAAGCAATGCTTATGCACCCAAAAAAGCCAGAAAAAGTATGACACAAATACTTTTCAGACAGGGAAAAGGAAAAAATAACTCAGTAGGCACGATGAGCTGCACATTTCAACCAGAACTAGTTGCTAATAACTTCAATAAACTATTTTTATTTCTAAGTTTTTCACCATTGCTTTGAGTGCTCATACAGTTTCAGCAATTTTTCATTCCTATAAGGAAACAAAGTCACATTAACTTTCATCTGTCCTGTGCTACAATACTGTCAGCAAGCCAAGATACGGAATACAGAACCTCAAACTCTGGGCCATAAGCCACTTACTTTGTGGGTCAGGAAGGGCTCCCCTTCCTGGCTCATTGACTGAATTACAGAAACAACTAAGCTTGGTGGCTGTTGCTTGTTTGTTTGGTTTTATGCAGGCTGAGTGTTAGATAGCAGAAATAACAGGGCTGGATCATCCATAGTCCTGTTCTGCTGCAGCAAACTTTAACCACCAAAGAATAGTGTAGAGCATATGCCTGAACTGAGTATTTTCCAGCACATGCACACACAGGGAGCTGGGAATCAGTGCACTGCATGGGAAAAGTTAAGGAAGTTTCTAGAAACTCTGAAGTGAAGGACAAAGTGTCTTTGTGCTATTCCCTTCCCCTCTCTTCCACCAAACCAAACCAAACCAAACCAAACCAAACCAAATCAAACCTCTTAATGTCTCTTAAGACGTGAACTTACACAGTGTATTCACCAGTAACAGCCAGAAAGTCCTCGCAAAAAATAATCCAACCACTACATAACTATAACCTATAGTTGAATGCCAAAGTACTGTTATAATCCCATTCTCTAAGACTCCACCAGCAATCTGAATTTTATGTCACCAACAAAACCAGTAGAAAATTTAAAATACTATATCTTTTCAGAGTTAAGTAAGATCACTAAACCACTTATATCTGTAAATTTCTGATCTCATTTGGCACCAGAATAAACATGATTTCTACAATTAACCTGTGTATCTTGCTATTTGTAATGTGCCACCAAAACACCTGTTCATCAATGACCTGGATGGGGGGGGGAGTGTATTTCTTCGGAACCTCTTATGCTGGAGCTTGTATCTGTTGCCTCTTGTTCTGTCATTGGACATCACTGAGAACACCCTGGCTCTATCCTCCTGACACCTGCCCTTTACATATTTGTAAATATGACTGAGGTCACCCCTCATGTAACAGACATAAGCGGAACACAAAAAAGTTTCACTTAAAGAAAAAACTTATTTCCTGTGCAAGTGAGGGAGCCCTGGCACTAGCTGTCCAGGGAGGGTGTGGAGACTCCCTCTCTGTAGGTTTTCAAAACCTGCCTGGACACTTTCCCATGTGACCTGATCTAGGTGGATATGCTTGAGCAGGGGAAGGGGTTGGACTAGATCTTTATAGGTCCCTTCCAAACCCCAACATTCTATGATTTTATAAAAATCACCACTAATATCTGGAAGATGTCCCCAAGAGAGAAACCACAGGTGCCCAAAGATTTCTGACAGCTGCAGGCATATGGAGCTGGAGAGAAGTGGGTGCAGGGAGAAACATAGGGCCACGATGGGCAGATGTACTTCTCTCTGACCTGAGAACCAGGGCGATGACCAGAACTGACCCAGATGTGACAGTGCTCAGTTACTCAATACTTGACACAGAAGCTTAAAAACCAGAGTGCCTCTCATTGGAATTCCTGGTGGGCTTGCTCCATCATTCATTTTCAAGGATGGAAAGCATCATAAAATTCAGTAACATCATCACTCCTAGTAGTAATAAACCTCTCTGCTCCAAACCCTGAAAATGACAGTAGCAGCTATGCTGCTAGCACATCTTAGGAAATGAAGCAATTTGTAGGAAGAGGAAACTAAATCTCCCACTCCAGACTGATGAGACTCCAGATCACTCCCTATACTGGAAATTTCCTGGTCTGTCAGATCAGAAGTCCTTCTGAGCAGATGAACTACTCTCAGCTACATGACAATAGAAGACTGAGTAAGTCAGAATTTAGGGCCCTCTTGGCTGGCAGAGACAGGAGGGGCTGAGATGACTCTGCTCAGGTCTTTCAAAGAGAAGTTAGTACAGCAATGAAGGTTTTCATTAAACTGTTTCAGACCAAGAGCTAACAAGGTTGCTCTTGGAAAAACAACATGGGGTCTGTAAACCTGTCCAGAGTGACTGTGCCTTCGGCAGTCTTGGGAATACAAAGCTGTTTCTTGCAGGCAAGAAGGTTTAATGTCTTAGATACACATATGCTAAGTGTGGTCTTCAAAAGGGCTTCAGACCTCATGGATTCACATTGTATGTCACACATGGACTTCTTGGAAACACCTGAGTTGAATCTGGTACAAATCCACCAGGTAATGGAAAAGTGATTTTGGTATGAGTTTGAAGTCACAATCAATCCCCATCAAACAGTGGTTTGGACTATCTCCATGTGTAAGTTCTTGGACCATGATTTCCAGGCTTGTCCTACATAAAGTCAAGTATATTGAAGCATGCAATAGATTCTGACAGGCTTTCTCCACTGTATTATCAATTATGTTTGAGGTATCACTGGAAGGTTTCCATAGAATGCCAAATAAAAAAGAGACCCAAGGTTAACTAGGAAAATGTAGGAGATGGTGCTGCAGACATGCCAACCACAGCTGCTTCCCAGCACAGATTTCAGAGCATTATCAACACACAGAGCTACAAAATAGCAGCAAATGTGCAAGTAAGTCTGTAACTGTATTCTGAGGCTCAGGAAAGTGCCAGTCTTTCTCCAAAGAGGCTCCAAAGAACTATGATGTGATCAAGTAAACAAAGATAAAACAAGTTTTGTCTTCAAATTTCTCTCAAAACTGTCTTTGTCCTCCCTCATTAATTACATTTCAAAGTAATAAAATGCAAGTCAGTGTCTCAACTAAGGTCTGTTTGCATTCATCAGGTTCAGCTGTATCTTCCCACTCTGATCAACCCTGAACACTCCTTTAACACATCGTGTCTCCTTGATGAGCATTTCACAACATACAAATGGCTTCAAACACCACAACTGAACACATTAGCTGCTGCACTCTTTGCAGGCTTTGACATGGCAACTATTGGCCTCTGGCTGCTTCATAAGCTGATGCAGGACACTGTTTGCTGACGTCTGTGTCCGTGTGCAGCCCGCAGCAACGGCAATATTAAGCAGCAGAACTGTAAATTATTGATTTTAACCTTGACTGAGCAGTTGGATGACACTTGAGGTCCGGCCTCTGTGCACTCACCAGAAGTAACTTCAACTAGTTTTGATTGTTCTCCTTCACGTTTTATTAAGGCTCTTGAGCAATTTTGTTTTAACCTGTTCCCAGAGAAGGAAATGAGAAGGTCACCTGATAATCTGCCAAGGAGATGTAAAGAATTGCATGTGTCTTGGAGCCCCATGAGCACATTTTGGAGGTTTGGTGAACTCAGCATCCAGCATGCCACTTGTTTTTGAGCACCCAGTACATTTTATCAACCAATACCTTTGCCTCCAGATCAAGCTCACTTTCAGGATCTTCCAAAACTGCTGAGGGTTTGGTAGTCTGTGTTTCAACTGTGTCAGGCAAGGCAGGAATCCTTACCTAGTGCTCAGATGATACTGACTCTTTGATGTTTTCTTCTCAAATGCATAAAAGAGTTTATGCTAATTGGGAAGACATTTGACTTTATTTTTAAGGCAAATGATCTGCAGAGAAATAGCAAGGAAAAGGCCAAAGATCTGATCCAAAGTCTACCACAGTGAATAACAACCCTTCCATGCCTTCAGTGTGCCTTGGACTAAACCCTTTGCCATGTCTCCTATTTCACATCAAAGGTAAAATGCAGAAAGAGCACCATAAGAACAGCTTGCTTAAAAAGTGACCAGCAAAACCCAGCTTAATTCTCTAGAATTCTCTAGGCATAGGCTGTTTGCTTTAAAAGACTGAGAAGCAACTCTCCATGTTACTGCTGTAATCTCTGTATCCAGAGATGTTTACTGGGATGATTCATTGGTTCTTGAGAGAAAGATATAAGGCAGGTGGTGGGTAAAGAAAGTCAACTCTTATCACCAGCTCTTGCTTCAATCATACCAAGTCCCTCATCTCCTTAGAGCCTTACAGATGGGAAAAGCAATCTTGCTTTCACACAACTGCAATTCAAAAGATTCACAGCCTTACAACAAAGATTTTAGATAGTACTTAAAAGACTCGTAAAGTGTATTTGTAAATCTGAACTATTTTGCTAATCTGTCAAGACATCTCAACAAGCCAACTCTTCTCATTCATGCTATTGCTCATATTTGCAGTCTTTTCTTGTTCCTAGATTCTGTAGAGGAAAATGAAGACTCAACTTCCTTCCCCTCAGGGAATCATTCCCTGATTTTACTTACAGTGGTGACAGTGTCAGACACAGCTCACCAGTGCCTGACCAGGTTTAAGGCACCAGCTTTGTAATGCAGAATAGTAGCAATAAATAAATACAGTGGTTGGTTAAATATCCAAGTTCAACATATGGATGTATTTAACATACATGATGTAAACTGGATCTGGTTTGGTGGATTCCATTACTATCACACAGTCTTTATTAAATCAGAGGTGTCCCATCACCAAGAAATAAGGCAAAAAAATGTAATTGTTTGGTTCATTGTTGTTAAAGGCACACAAAAATGTTTAGTGGTACATCAAGTGATGTTTTACTGCAGGAATTCTAAATCGTCCGTGTTCCACTGAAATAATCTGTTTCAAACTTTGGAGAGAAAAAGGCACATTTCACCTTACATCATTGCTCTGATGCATCATCTCTGTGACCTGAGCTTTGCTGTATGACAATGGTACATGTAAGTAATTGGAAAGCAATCATAAACTTGGACCAATATGAGGATCTTCTCTGTTAGGTGAAAAAATATCTATGTTTCAGTTGAGTCTATGACACTGCTTTCCTATTAAATAGGGACCATCTTACCCCCTCCTCTTGTAGCAAATGAAAAAAACAAATAATAATATCTCCTGATGCTTTCTTAGGCATCTCTTTTCCACAGCTGTCATCCAACATCTACACAGCTGGGCTGGGTTCCAGATTTGTTTGAGTGACTAAATGAATGAATACATGAAGCAAAGGAATCTGCTTCCAGTGCCACACCTTGGAAACTGCAGCACAGTCTGTATTGTCTGGTTTATATATGTTTAAGTGAAAGCCCAGTACTAATGGATCTCTGTACTAAATAAAAAGTCTTTCCCATTGAAGACAGACTCATGGTAATCCTTCTTTGATGTTTCTTCATTAATATGTCTACCTCAATCAAATCAATAGAAGCACAAGCTTCTATACCATAAGCTCCAAAGAAACACGAAGTCTTTGTTTATTTTGGCCATAGGCAACAAAGTTGCATTGTCTTCAGTAGTCTACAGGATATTGCCTTAAACTATGTTATCACAAAGCTAAGCTGAGTGGAGACAATTTAACTGCCTCAATGGTAAATATCACAGTCTAGTCCATTAAACTTCATTCTGTTACATCAAAATACATTTTGACATCATTTTGTATATGATGAACACTGAAAACTCCAATTTGTTTTTGCCAACTAACAAAAATAATTAAAGTAAAAAAAAAAAAA
>WBNH01001422.1:0-20593 GCA_013401255.1 Urocolius indicus
ACCCTCACAGGAAAGCAGTTTTTTCCTTAAGTTCATATTCCAGCTTTTGTCCGTTGCTCCTCCTGTCACTGGACACTACAGAAAGAAAGTGTCACCCAATCCTCTAAACATACATTTTAAAAATGTTTATATTAATGAGATCCCCCATCAGCCTTCTTTTCTCCAGGCTGAATAGTCCCAGATCTTGTTGTCACATCGGAGGGAAGACACGGGCACTCAATATGAGTGATCAGCAAGCTTCGTTTATTGATCGCACTTAGCCAATACTTATACTATAGTTAATTAACTCATACACAGTGCAAAAGCTAAGCTCATGATTGGTACTCTAGTTACTTAGCTTGTACGTAGTGCAAAGCTGAGCTCCTAATTGGTACATGTACAAAAGATCAGTCCCTCCCGCATTTCCCATGCCTTTTCTCACTACAAGCATTGTATAATTGCAACAGTTAAACATAGTGTGTGCTTGCCACCCCAGCAACTACACAAGCTGTGTGCGGTGCTTAGCACGTTCCTCGTCGGTCAGCTGCAAAACATCTACGTGCTTTCTGTCACGTAGCCATTCCTCCACAATTCCCCAGTTTTTATTTTGAACCAGGAAGACATGTTTCATAGCTGATTCAGTCATACGTTGCACAGTTCTCTGGACACATTGTAAAATATATGGCAAAAAGGTTATTATTAATAACACAAATATTCCTACCACAATTATCTGTTGTAAAATAGAGGTTAGCCATGGTCCCAAGTGTAGTGAGCGTAGCCAATTTTCCAAGCCAAAGCCACTATTTTCTTTTAATTGTTGTGTAAGCTGTTGTAAATTAGCTAAGTGGACATGTATGGACGTGGAATGACCTGAAGACCGAAGAAGAGGGCGAAGGAGGTCTAACAGTTCATTAGGAACACTGACAACAGGTCGCAACCATTGCAAATCACCCATTAATTTTTGTGCGTCATGCAGAGTGGACATGTCTTTGTGGATCTGTAGTTTCTGAGGGTGGATAGTCGCATCCGTGATATGCCACCCCAGATATCGCCAGCGTGCCTTTTCTTGTATTTTTTCTTGTGCTATTTGCAGGCCCTGTCTGGCTAATGTTTCTGATAACATCTGTTTTTGCTCGCTGGAAAAAGGCAATGGTTGAGCAAGCAAAATATCATCCATATAGTGATAGATCAAGGTTTTTGTGTAAGCCTGTCGTACTGGCTGAAGTGCTGTATCTACATACACCTGACGTATGGTTGGCGAGTTGCGCGTTCCCTGTGGAAGAACTGTCCATTCAAAGCGTTTATCAGGCCCCTCACGATTTATAGCTGGCAAAGTAAATGCAAATCTCTGTATATCCTGCTCAGCCAGAGCTATGGTAAAGAAACATTCCTTAAGGTCAATGATAAGCAATGACCACCCCTCGGGAACTATTGAGGGATTAGGGGGACCTGGCTGTAGGGCCCCCATGTCATACATCTACTGATTTACTGCTCTAAGGTCATGCAAAAGACGATATTTGCCAGATTTCTTCTTGATCACAAATATCGGTGTATTCCATGGACTGGTCGACAGCTGCAGATGCCCTTGCTCAAACTGTTCATTTACAAGGGCATGTGCATGTTGTAGATTTTTCCCATTTTAAAGACCATTGCTCAACCCAAACCGGGCTATCAGTCTTCCATCGGAGAGGGATTGGGAAAGTCTAGGCAATGGCCACTCCTAAAAAGGCCAATCAGTGGTGAGCACTATGCCCATTTGGGCTAAAATGTCCTGCCCTATTAAGGCTGCTACTCCTGAGGGCAACGGAATGATGGAGACACTGCAATTAACTACTCGATCTGCTATAGTCCATTGTATCACAGGAGATCTTTGTGCCAATGTACAGCCTCCAACTCCTGCTGCTGTGGCTCCAGAATCATAACTGGGCCAATGCTGAGGCCAATGCTTAGTCCCAATTATATAAACATCCACTCCGGTATCCAGCAGAGCCACCAAAGAAATGCTTTGGCCCTGGTAACTTGCTGTAACCGTATGCCGAGGTCGTTTTTGTAAATCCACAGTAAGTAATGCGATTTGTCCTGTAGATCCGAATCCACCCGTCCGTGGGGTAGATTGTGATGGTGGCAGGCCTTCTGCCAAGTGTGGCAGTGGAATCGGTTGAGCAACACGTGTTCCCTTGGGAATAAACAACGGGGGAAACAAAGTCTGTACCATAATCAAAATCTCTCCCTGAAAGTCCGCGTCAATAAGTCCCGTAATAACTGTAAGTCCTTTCAAGGCAACCAAAGAGCGTCCAATCAATAAGGCGCCAACTGCTTGTCCATTAATTGTAATGGGCCCTTTAATTCCCGTACTTATCGTAGCTGGGTGCTTACTGAGCAGGGTGTGGTCTACTGCTGTTGCCAAGTCCAGTCTGAGGCTCCCGCGGGTTGCTGGCTGTAGAGGAAAGGGTTGGATGCCACTAGTGGTGTCTGGTTGGGGGTCTGCGTTGCAGGGTAAGCGGCTGCCTTTTGTGTCGATGCGGGGTGTGCCTTCCCACTTGTCCTGCCGTTTCCGACCTGTCTCAAACACATGCTGCTTTCGAGTGCCTGTTGGATTGGCAGTTAGGGCACCACACCTTCTCTATTCTGCATTCCCTGCGTATGTGTCCAGCCATTCCGCAGCGATAACACTTCAAGTGGGCTGTGCTGGCATTTTGCCTCGACGAGTTTTGCAAAGGTGCAAGGGCTGCCATGACCTGTGACTGAGCGGTTTGGGCTTATTCTTTTAACCCTAACCCTAATTCCTTTATAGCATCTACATGCATAGCCTGAGTTCCCCACAGGGACCTGAGCCATTCTCTCTAGGGCTTCTTCAATCGTCCAAGTTGCCGGTAACATTGTTAAAATATTGCCAGTGGTAGAATACATAGTTCTAATATCCCCTTATGTGTATAAATACATTTTATGCTCCATTAACTGATAATTGGGAGTGATAGTTTTAAAATTAAAAACACTCTCTTGTACCATGTTCTGATGTAGTGTGTGACGTTCCATACTACTTCATTGGCAGCAATAAGCTACTTCTCTGAAAAAGTCTTTCTGAAGTGGGCATGATTAGGCATGTTAAGTATATTAGCATATATACAGATATGATTATATATATTTTAAAAATAAATGGAGACTTTAGTCTTCAGAAAACTGAGCAGTTAAACTGGATTTTTAGGGGCAGTGTTTTCATTATTGTCAATTGTAGGAAAAGAGATTAATGAAAATGCCCTTAAAATGCTGTATATGTGTGCTTTTATTTTTTGTAAAAAGGGTTTTTTGTTTGGTTGGTGGGTTTTTTTTACCCAAAGCTGTAGTGGACAGAATTGCATATCTGTGTTGAGTGTAAGTAGCACTGTAGTAAGATATGCAAAATGTGAAACGATATAGCTCAGGAAACACCCAGAGTTACTGATGATTTCATTTTTAAACTACATTTGATCTACAGAGAAGGAAGATAAAAGCCAAGATTTCATTAAGGTATATGAAAATAGGTTTTGGATTTCTGTGTAGTGCAGTATTTTAACAATGTACACCACAGAAAAAGCTTACATGAAAGGAAAAATGTTTTCAGAATATTGACTTTTAGGAGTAAATGAGGCATAGAGGATACCTACTGAAGAGCAAAAAGAATCTAGAATAACTAGATTCCTTAGGTGAAAGATTTTTTTTTCTGCTGAATGTGGAAGAGATGCTCTGCATATGAGAAAGTGCAAGATAAACATAGGCAATGATATTATTATTTTTAACTGTATAGTCACACGATGCTTATGTACAAAAAAGAGAAAGTTAAATTGGGTTGTAAGGATTTAACTATTGCCATTTTCAAACTTGTGGATTGTCTGGCTTCATAAGGCAGACAATAGAGCTTTATTGTTTATATAAAGTGCAAAAGTCCAGAAGTGTAGGATGTTTTCTCATTAATTTCCTGAATATATGTATTGATAAAGCATATGAGTATATATGAAGAAATATGAACAGGACATTTGACTTTCTTATTAGGCTTCTGTTAAGGGGAGAAAAACAGAAGTAAATTTTTCAGGTAATAATGTAGTTTTGCTAGTTTTCTCATGTGTATGGCTTAGACCTTTGTTCAGTGATTCTGGTGATAGACTAGATAGTAGAGGAATCTCCTCAGTGCAAGGCTTTTAGCCCTCATATTCAAGATAACTTATGGCCTTAGTATCACCAGCTGTCTGAGAAAATACGTGCTGTAAGCATGTATTCCTGCCAGGGTTTCTGTATTGCTGCCATGGAAAACTCCACAAAAATCAATTTGTCAGCATAATAATACAATCTTCATTTTCTACTGTTTTTATGAACAGTGAATTAACATACTCTTAAGATGTTTTATGTTGAGGAGTGTAACTTGTTTTACAGCAGGAAAAATTTTAAACTTAGAAATAAGGTATCAGAGTGACAGTTCACAATGTAGTCTCCATGCAAGCTTTGAAAACAAATGTAGCTTTAGCACTGTATTTGCCTTTTACTCTCTTATGTAGATGTATATTATATGTATTTACAAGGTATTTAGGAGACTATTAACATATGGTGGGATACTTTTTATTTTTACATGCTGTGTTCTAAACTTAATTTCTATTTTAATAATTTCGTAGGTAAAGTAAGCCCCACAAGTAAACTTTGTGTTTGTTAGTATAAAATTTTTTATGTGAGATTGTGTTTTGTTCAAAGATCTTTCTCTTCTAAAGTGATGTGACAGCAAGAATAGAATTTAATGGATTTTTTCTGGACATCAATATTTGAAAGAGTTTAAGAAGTTAAGACTGTTATCTGGTATGATACCTAAGAAGTGAAATCCGAGTGAGTCTTTATCATAAGTTTCCTTGAGATTTCTAAAAATTCCTAAAGATTGTTCTTACAGTTACATTAAAAAAACCCAAAGATCTGTCCTTCATGTGACATTAGATCAGTCTACAATGCAATTGACTAGAAATCTAGATACGAAAAATCCCTCAAACTGGTCTGTTTTTCAAGATATTTAGTGAACTAAAATTTAAGGAAAATGTTCTCTTTGAAGTGCTGTCTAAGCAGAAAATAAGATAGGAGAAGCCTTTCAGTTAAAGTTTAAGTAGAAAATGGAAAAAAAACCCTAAAAAAATGATGACTTTAACTATATGCTAACTGTGGTACTTTTATTTAGAAGATATTTCCAAAACTTAATGTCTCATTAAACTTGGGTATTCATTAATCTTTCCCAGGATTTTAAATAATTTCCATAAATATTAAGGTAGATTTATTTCTGAACATAGGTTTGTGGTAGCCTAATTTGAAAGGTTTAATTTAAATTTCTGTTTTTTGAAAATAAGCTTATTTAAATCTCTCTTCCTACTTTTAAAAAATCCTATTTCAGGAGTTCTGATTTTGTTTTTTTATAGAAAGCTTTAAGTCTTTCACAAGTCCAATATTTAATATTCATAAAATATTTAATGATACTGGTATTACTTTCATGACTCCTGTTAGATTTTTTACCTATAGTTTTTGTGGGGTTTTATAGCTGCTTTTGTATGAGAAATATATTTTTAACTTCAAGTCTATTTGAAATGGGATAGGAATTTTTTTGGCTTGTTCATGAATCTTATTTAACCCCTTCTGATTACTTTCTACCTTCGTTTTTGCAGATGGATTACCTCAGGTTTACTATTTTGGCCCATGTGGCAAATATAATGCTATGGTGCTAGAACTACTTGGACCTAGTTTGGAAGATTTATTTGACTTGTGTGGTAGGACATTTTCTCTTAAAACCGTTCTTATGATAGCCATACAGTTGGTAAGTAGAATAGATATTAATTTGAGTGTTCATTAGAATAACTAAGTTGATCTTCAGTGGATTAAATGCTTAACTTTTACTGAGAGATTTGTATTTTCAGTGTTTTAAATTGGCATTCTATCACAGACTTTCTAGAAGCCACCATTTTTTTTTTTAAGCAAGATGACTGCTTGTGTCATTTGCATTTATTTTGTTCTAGTTTTTCAGGAATCATTGCATGAATGTAAGTTCATTGTGTGTCCTGAGTTCTCATAATTACAATCTGAAAACATGAATTTCAGTCTGACGTAGTTATTTAAAAAGAAAATATTAATGAAATAAAATTAATTTTAATCCACCAAAGCAGTTGAATGGTGGGACTTCTAAATAGTGTCAATATTTTTCCTAGACAGTCTCAGAAAGAAAAAAAGCAAACAAACCAAAAACTCCTTAAACCCTTCCAGAAATACTAAAGAGCACAACATTATTCCATTTGGAATTATTCTATTAAGAATTTTTACCTTTTTTTTTTTTTTTTTTTAAACTTTCTGATTTGGCTCTCACTGAGTATGGGTGGAACTGGAAGGAGAGAGAAAGAGAGATAAGACTCTGCATATTTAATTTGATACAATATGTTTTAAGTAAGTCCTTAGGAAATATCAATGATACTGAACTTCTACTTCCCTATAGAGATAGTGGTATTTATACCCCTGAAGGGTGAAAATAGCTATTTAAACATGACTGTCATTGTATGCCTGCAGATAGATATAAAGATACATTGTTTATTTACAGGCAAAATGATAGAATTGATTTCTTTAAAATGCTCAAATCACCAGAGAACCAAAGATCATGTTTATTTAATACTTGCTGTTCCTTTATGAATATAGAAAATTTGATAGAAAGCAATCCAGCTAGACTGGAGTGTGTATGCATAGAGATCAACTTTCAGTGCTTGTTTATACCTTCAATATGTAATAAATCTACATAGCTCTTTGGTACTCACTGCTTGATGACATAATTTCTGGTAATAGTTTTAATGCACATGAAATATACAGCTATTGTTAAAAAAGATAGCTTCTATTATGAATTGATTCTAGTGTGAAAGCTTACATTACACCTAGTGATGTATCTGCTTATGAGGTGTGTACAATTTTAATGGAGTTTAACTAGAAGATACCTTGTTATAAGCAATAGCTCTTTGGTTTTAAGTTGATAGGAGGAGTGATAAATATACCTCTAAATATGTATATATCTAAATGTAAAGTCAATGTAAAATATTTACATTCTGCCACAATTTAATGTGACAACCTGATGTTTAGACTAATCTTTATTTTGTTGTTTTTTTTTTTTTCCTTCCCTTTTTATTAAAGATTTCTCGTATGGAATATGTCCATTCAAAGAACTTGATCTATAGAGATGTAAAACCTGAAAACTTCTTAATAGGACGACCTGGAAACAGAACCCAGCAAATTATTCATGTTATAGATTTTGGTTTAGCGAAGGAGTATATAGATCCAGAAACAAAGAAGCATATACAGTATCGAGAACATAAGAGCCTTACAGGAACAGCTAGATACATGAGTATAAATACACATTTAGGAAAAGGTATGTATGCTTATTAACTACAGAAACAAGAATTCAACAAGTGTTAATTCTCTTAATCTTGTTTTTAAGTTGTCATTTTGCTTAGACTGTAGTCGTTAAGAACTGCAAGTTTTGTGTACTGTGTCCTTATGGAAATACTGCTTATGGGAATAAGGTTCTCTGTGTCTCTAATCATCATGATAATGTCTCAACAAATAGTTATATTTGTTAGATATTTATTGAAGAAAGATGAAGTGTAGTTTTTGGTAATAGAACATCTTCAGCTTAGAAGTATACCATGGCTGGGAGGGGTGGGAAGTATATATGCTTATTAAAGATTCAGAAGTAGATTGCAACAATGTAGGTCTTCAGTGCTACATTGCCAGTTTTTTTCATTCTTTTAAAGTTACAAAAAAGTAACTTGTATTTGATGCTGATTTCTTCATTTTTTTTTAAATGCTTATAGTATCAGTGAGGCTTTGTCAGAGTAATTAAAGTTTCTACTACTGATGTAAAATAGGATGAACTAAAGAAATGCCAGGATGTGTATATATAGACATAAGTTGTTATTATGAATACATTTAGTTGAAAAAGGTGCATGAATAAGCTAAATGTTCTTTGTTTATTCCAGTTAAACATAAGTTTTCAATTCTGATACCTCCAAATTTGTATGAACCAGTTGCTTACCATAGCATGGCAATTACTAATTAAGTTGCTTTTAGAATTGTTCATAAGGAAAGATGCACAATACGTATAGTTCAAAGGTACTTCATGTTCATGGAACTTTATGGCCATTGAGAAACCATTCATGTTTTCCACTACTGAAACGATTCACATTTTCAAATTGAACGAAACCTGCAAGTATCTTAAACAGATAAAAAGAAGTTTTAAGCTGGTACATTTAACTGATGATGAGAAGAAAGTAGTTTTCTGTGCTGACATCTCAAAAGGTATTGATTTCACATGGCCAAACATAACTTTATGATTCAAAGGAAGTTTTGAGTTGAATCTGCCTGACATGTATATCTACCTTCTCCTGCTTGTTTGTTTCTTCGCAAGCAAAGCTGGACGATTTCATTTCATTTCATAATATACAGACCAATTCTGCCATTGATTACAGATTTTGACATGTCTTGATCTTGCTTTCCTCATTCAGATTCCGAAAACTACCTCAAATTCATCCATTAAGTAGAGTTAAAAAAGCAGGTGGATCTATGACTATTTCATATATTCATCCATAAGATTAACAATATATAGAATGTCCTCAGATTGTCAGAAACATGTTCAGAAATTGGGGTAATTATTGAAAGATGATCCCAGTAATTTGGTTAGTTACATTTGGGTTCTGTGCTCCTAAATTTAGCTTTTTTATATGTGTACACACTGCATATTGTTTTAGTGAAAAGGAAAACAATGATGTTTAATGTGTCTTGCATTTTTATTTGATACTTGATTTTGAAAGCAGCTTTATGAGTTGCTTTTAAAATCCCATTGGCAGTCCCACATCCTGGAAACCTCTTCAGGATGGATAGTTTCCTTATATGCATCCTTTTCGAGGAAGTTCTGAAAGTAAGACAAATTAACAGTTGCTTCTCTTTTAAAAAGTGGGAGGGTCTCCCATGCCACTCTTTCCAGTTTTTTGGAATTGCTTCTATAGAAAGTATTGAATTAAAGTAACAGGTATTTAAGAGAGTGTCTACTAAATATAGGGAGCACTAGTGTAATTCTCTCTACTTAAATATCGGGAATACAAAAATTTCAACAATGTCGTTTGTCAAAACCACATTTAATATCTATAATGTAACTACAACTTGTGAAAAAACAGTTGCGTGTCATGGCTCTATGAACATGCTGGAATACAGCATGCTTGGCTATGTTTAGTAAATGGGATTATAAATAATGAAGCAGCTGTGAAACAGTTAGCCAGTTTGCTTTGCTTTTTTAAGACTAAAGTTTTCATACATAAAGGAGTTATCAATATGCTGTTTAACAGATGAAATTAGATGAAATTAAACAAGTGAGAAGTCCTTTTTCAAGTGACTTCCTCCCCTGATCATCTTTGTGGCCCTCTTCGGGACTCACTCCAACAGATCCATGTCCCACTTATGTTGGCAGCACCAGAGCTGAAGACAGTATCCCAGATGGACACCTTCTTATGAGGAGTGGTAAGGATATGGTTGGCCACACATTGCTGGCTCATCCAGTTTTGGTTTTCTATCCACCAGTTCCTTCAAGTCCTTCTCCGCGGGGCTACTCTCAATCCTTTGATTGCCCAGCCTATGTTGCCCCAACCCATGTGCAGCACCTTGCTCTTGTCACTATGGAATTTAATGACGTTTGCATAAGCCCTCCTCTCAAGCCTATTGAAGTCCTTCTGGATGGCGTGTCCCTTTCCTCCAGCGTGCTGACCACACCACACAGCTTGGTGTTATGCAAAGGATTGCCAGATGGGTAATGAATGAAATTGTGAACAACTACAGGTTTCAGCATTAGGTATTAAAGCTAAAAAAACTTTCAGTTTATTGAAATCCATACTGCACTGTAAACCTTCTGTACCATTCAACAGGGAAATGGGTCAGAGCAGGAAATGCAATGATGAGTGCTCCTCACCCCCACACCAAGATGAGAAGCAGAAGGCTGACCACTCTGAGAGAGCATCAAAAGAGGGAGTATCGTCTTGCACCCATCCAGGGAAACCTGTCTGCTCAAGCAGACCCCTGTGTTGCCTGTACACCAATGCATGCAAACTGGGGAATAAACAGGAGGAAATGGAGATGTAGATGCAGATTCAGGGCCGTGATCTCATTGCTGTTACTGAGATGTGTTGGGACAGCTCACATGAGCACAGCCATGGGTGGCTATGTGTTATTTAGGAGAGACAAGGAAAGGAGATGAGAGGATGGAGTTGGTCTCTATGTGAGAGAGCAATTAGAGTGCATTGAACTCTGCCTGGGCAGGGATGAGGGGCGGGTTGAAAGTTTATGAGTGAGAATTAAGGGATACGGTAGCATAGGAAATACTACTGTAGGAGTTTAGTACAGGCTATCTGATAAGGAAGAGGAAGTGGATGAGGCCTTCTATGAACAATCACAGTCACAATCCCTGGTCCTCATGGGGAACTTCAACCATCCTGATGCTTGCTCACAAAGCCACTCAGCCGAGCACACACAGTCTGGGAAGTTCCTACAAAATGTTGATGACAACTCCCTGTCAAAAATGGTTGAGGAGGCAACAAGGAGAGACATGCTGCTGGACCTCGTGCTGACAAAGAAGGGCTGGTTGGGGATGTGAAGATTGGAGGCAGCCTTGTTTGCATTGACTGTGAGATGGTGAGGTTCAAGATGCTCTGTGGCAGAAACAGGACACCAAGCCAGTTTGCGACCCTGTACTTCAGGAGAGCTAACATTGAACTCTTCACAGAGCTGCTTGGAAGAATCTCTTGGGATAGGTTTCTAGATGGTAGGAGTGCCCAAGAGAGCTGGTTGATCATCAAATGCCACGTCTTCTAAGCCCAGGATCAGTGTGTCCCTACAAGTAGAAAATCAAGAAAAGAACGCAGGAGCCAGTGTAGATGAAAAACAAGAATTACTTGGAACTACTCAGGAGAAGAAAGAAATCTATTTAAGGTGGAAAAAGAATCAAGTTACTTGGCTGATAATTTCTAGAGCTCAATTCCAACCCCTACTGTTCTATGATTGTGTATTTCAGGGGTTATCCCTACCAAAGGACTGCAATTTCAGGTTGTAAGTGGAACACCAAACCCTGTGTCAGACATCGGAAACTCAAATTCCAGTCATTGACCAAAGTTTGGTTTTTGTTAGATATTGACTACTTCAGAATTGACAATGATCTTTGCTTTCAGCTGTGTAGCCATATGATTTCATATGTCTGATGGATACAAGAGGATGAATCTTGCCTTATTTCAGCTGATACCTTAGAGCATCAGGATATTACGCTTACTCTCTTTTGTGTATTTTCAGCTGCTGGTTTGAATCTGAGAAAAGGTCTCAAAATTAGAAGGTACTTGTTATAGGCCCACTGTTTCAGTAGTGGACAGTTTAAATGTCAGCATCTCTATTTAGCATATCATCATGGCCACTGGGATTGTTTTTATCGTTATAGAAGAGTCTGGCGACCCTTGGCAAGCGAAGAAAGATTGCAGTAGTTGTCAGCCAATCACAGAATGAAGTTGTCAGTGATCTGTGGAGATCTTGTTCAACCTCTCTGATCAATCAGGGCCACCTGGAGCTGGACTTTGACAGAGTCTCCCACAGCATCCTCCTGGAGAAACTGGCAGCCCATGGCTTACATGGATGTAATCTAACATGGGTGGAAAACCATATAGCCAGGCATAGAAAGTTGTAGTGAATGGATTTAAATTCAGTTGGCAACCAATCACCAGTGATGTTCCCCAGGGCTTAGTGCTGGGGCTTGTTTTGCTTAACATCTTTATCAGTGATGTGGATGAGGGGTTTGAGTACACCCTCTGTAAGTTTGATTATGACACCAGGCTGGACAGGTGCATAGACCAGCTTGAAGACAGGAAGGCTCTTCAGAGGGACCTGGACAGGCTGGAGTGATGGGCTGAGGCCAGTTGTATGAGGTTCAACAAGGCCAAGTGCTGAGTCTTGCACCTGGGCCACAAGAACCCCATGCAGTGCTACAGGCTGGGAGTGGAATAAATGGCAGGAACATAGTAAATGACTCTTTCAAGAGAGTCTTTTCCCCTCTGTAGGAAGAATTTTGGATCTCTGGTTGGACAGGTTTATTTTTTGTAGAAGAATGGTTAATAGAGGGCATTGTCTAATAGTAACCTGTTAAAATTGGTAGAACATTCGTACATATTAAACCTGTGTATCATGGGTAGTTCTGTATCCCTCAAGCTGGTGGAAAGCCATGAGGAAGAGTGAGAGATGTACTGGAACTTCTGGCCAAGGTCTTTCGACAAAGCTAGTGCTCTTTGGTTGCTTATCTCACTTTACTGGGGTAAGTCTTCTCACAGGAGATTGTCATTTATGTTGAAAATTTTAAAATGTAGATAGAAGAGGTTTAGAAAGACTTTTTGAAACCTTTACAGTGATGTTGCTAAAAGCTGCAGAGGAGCACAACCTCATGTTGTAACTCTGCTTCAGTTTGAACTTGGAGCAGTGGTTCTTCTTGACCTGCCTATTTTTCAGGCATTTATTTGGTGACAGAGAACCATTGTCATGATCTCTTAGGTCTAACAAACACTGAACAGTACAAATGAGTCTCTTGCTTCCATAGCTTCTCCTTTATGTGGACTGTTCTGTTGGTTTTTTCTCTGTATATACTGATTTCTCTATAAAAATGTAATGTTTCTGTAGTTCCTGTGGTGGGACATAAAGAACTGTAAAACTCTTCAAGGTCTTTAGATCCTTTGGTTTCAGAGATACAGGATATATTAATTATAAGCCATATAGAATATATTATGTACTGAAAATAGGGCAATATTTTTAGTCTGTAGGTAATTATCCCAGCAACTTAGGTATCAGTTGACCTTTGAAAAATAATATGTGTGGTTACACTAAAGAGGGAGACTGTCACGTTCCCATTCTCTCATATTCTCTTCTGTTATAGGTTGATTTCAAGTTTGCTTTATTGAACTGTAGCGTATTATATGTTAGTATGTATGAATAAAAATATATGTTGTCCTTTAATCAGAATGACATTTGAAAATCTATTGTGTTTAAAACTGTTATAACCAGTGCATAGTAACTAGAAGGACTTCAAATGTTCACATAGTTGAGTCAAACTTGCCAAAATTACCAAGCCATGGCCTTTTGAGGTGATGTGTAGTTACTGAATGTCGTGTAGTTAATTATTTCAATAATCTTTTGTTCCAGAAACAGGCATTTGATCAGGAGTTTCTGATAGTTTTGTGCTAAGCTAGGAGTTTGTATCTGGAATAGAAGTTATTTTGTCTCTGTGAAAAAAAGAAAGTGGTGGTTTTATTCAGATAGCAATTTGGAGGAAACAGAAATATTCTGGATCTCTTATCAGCATGTAGCTGGTGTTCTTGCTTCTGTAAGGTAGGTTCTCTTGGGGATAGAAATAATTCATGCTTGTTTTCTGGTCCCCTTCATTTTTAGAAAGGGAGAGAGATATCCCAGAGAATGTATATTCTGACTGGGAGCTTATGGAAGACAAGTCCTGCAATTTTCTCTTTTTACTGGAAATCTGAATTGGTAATTGTTTTGGGATATCCCTAAATTCAGAAAACAGTATACTGTTGTCTATGTTATTTGGCTACAGGAAGTGTAGGCATATGAAGCTGTAATAGCTATAATTTGTCTGACTCTAATGGTCTCTGGGCAACAACCAATATTCTTGGCTGAATTAGTCATTTCTTGCTTAGGCGTAACTGTTGAAGAGGCAGAGACTTGTTATCTTACAGTGAATGCCTGAGATTCTTTTGGGAATGAAACAATTCTTTAACAACTCTTTAGCTGTTTAATGCTAAATGAAGGCCAAATGAAGTAAATTACTTTAAACAGTACTGATCTTAAGAACCTCACCCTTACCTGTAGAGTAGATCTTCTCTGTTATATGGTCAAGATTTAAAATAATTTTTTTAGGGGCCAGACTTCTTTATAATCTAAACCAGCAAATAATAATTCTACATTGGAATAATTTTAATGAGTATGCTTGAACCTAAAATTGTAGTAGCCTAAATCCTGAGGTTTTTCCAGAAACTCAAAAGAAAAAAAAGAGTATTCTGCAGTTGCAATCTCTTCCTTGTGGTGATTGCTCTCCAGGAATCTAGCAACTCCAACTTATCACTGAGCCAGTGGTGTAGGGTGAACTCTTTTTCCAGATGTAGGACCTCCATAGAAATTTTCCTAGTTAACATTCTCTTACCCACTGAATTATCTCTGAACCTCAGGAACAGGATTGTAGCTGCCTTAGATAAATAACTTTTTCTGTGTAAACTGCCTGTATATATATCCATAATTATGTGAAATGCTTATTATACAAACTCAGCTAAATATGTCTCTGCTCCCTTAATTGTACGTATAACTGAAAATATGACCTTTGTAAAGTCGACAGTATTCTTAACAATATGATGCAATTCCTCATAAGGAAGATGCTCCAGTGCCCTGATCATCTTGATGGCCCTGTGCTGGACTCTCACCAGAAGTTATCTGTGCCTCTTGAGCTTAAGAGCCTAGAACTGGACACGGGACTCCAGATGAGGCCTCACCAGGCCAGAGGAGAGGGGGAGAAGAATTTTTCTTGACCTACTGGCCACACTCTTCTTGATGCATCTTAGAATGCTATTGGCCTTCATGGTCATGAGGGCACATTGCTGGTTCATGTTCAGTTTATTGTCAATCAGGACACCCAGGTGTCTCTCTAGAACTGCTCTCCAGTGAGTCAGTCACCAGCTTGTACTGGTATAGGGTTGTTCCCCCTGTGGTTCAGGACTCTGCAGTTGTCCTTAATTGACATAATATTGGCATACAGTTTCACTTTTATGAAGCATCATCATCGTTAACTTTAACGTTGACAGTTTTGTCCAGGAGGGAATGCTATTCTTCTATTAAAATAATTTTTAGTGTAATTTTGTAAGTTTTTAATAAGGGTCCAAATTCTGGTTTATAAGTTTCAAGTTTATTTTTGCTAAATTTCATAGAGTGAGAGTTCAGATTTTGTAGATTGTCACTTTCCATCTACTTCAATTACATTAATGAGTCTGTGTGTCAAACTGTGTAATCACCCCAGTCACTAATAACACCTCTTCTGATCCAAATAGCTAGTATAGTTCTACTCTTTCATCATTCCTGTAGCAAACAGTAAAATTTTGTTTTGAGAGGAATGAAGTGTTTACGATGGATTCTTACGGAAGACTAAAGGTCTGTTTTTTGACCTGTGTTATGATTGCTGTCTAAGTTACAAAAAAATAGATAGCCTGCTGAATGAGGTTCTAGTTCCCATTAAAACCAACCTATTGGAATCAAGAGGATTGGTTTATTTATAGCTTGTGAACTAAGTAACAGTTATTAGTGTATTACTAATTTAGCTACCTTTGGGATAAAGGAGACTGTGTACCCTGAAGCTTTATTGTGTGTTTGTCATCATGATCATATGACCTTTTAGGCAACACATCCTCTCAGTCTCCTTGAACTGTGATGTGCTGGGATCAGTGTACATCAGGAGCACTTCCTCTAGCTAAAACTTTAAATCCTTGTGTGTTACAGCTAGTCTACTGCTAGTATTTTTCCAGTTTTCAGAGAT
Organism: Urocolius indicus; assembly: GCA_013401255.1. NCBI lineage: Eukaryota > Metazoa > Chordata > Aves > Coliiformes > Coliidae > Urocolius > Urocolius indicus. The sequence goes on from WBNH01001422.1 coordinate 15,614, forward strand.
CCTTCATTCAACAATACCAATACAATCTTAGCATTTCCTTTTTTTCAAGCTTATCTTCAGCAGTTCCATCCATAGGAAAGGCTGTTTTTCTACTATTTTTTTATTATTCCAAAGTGATAAGTGAAGAATCAAATGTATTCTAAATAACAATCAGCTTTCCCAAAAATAAACCAAACAAAATATTCTTTCCTAAGGCAGATTCTTGAGGACATTGTGAGTTCAAATGAGAATACAGCAATAGACAACAGAGAAATAAGTAGATTATTATTTTTATATGAGGATTAATAATTGTTTTTTAGATGCACCGAATTTGTGGCAATATTTTGTGTTCATTAGGTCAAAGCGAGGTTTGCTTTGTTAAATTTTCTCTTTCAAAATCTAACAACTATTTTTTTATTTACTTCTCTGCTCCATTTTTGCTGTCAGTGTGGTGATTTCTTCTTAGTTGAAAATACTTGTTGGAGAGAGCATCTGTGGAGAAATGACAGACACCAATATGGTTAAGGTCATAACTCTCCACTTTATTAGCGACCATCAGGCTTTTAGAAGCAATGCAGAGCTAACTTGGTTACAATAATTCTGATTGGACTTTTCCAGCTGCACTTTCTGTGATAAGCCTTGCAGTTTCACATACTCCTTCAGGTTCTGCTTTGCTACATTCTTTTAAGCTTACACAGTTTCTTTCCCACACACACAGCTGCCTTCATAGCTATACTCTAATGAGCAACTCATCCTTGACTATTCTTCAGGCCCACTGTTNCATAGAATCATTTATGTTGGAAAAAAGTTAAAGATCACTACTTTCAACCGCTAACCTAACACTGCCAAACCCACCACTAAACCATGTCCCTCAGCACCTCTTCTACCTGTCTTTTAAATATCTCCAGGGATGTTGACTCCACCACTTCCCTGGGCAGCCTGTTCCAATGTTTAATAACCCTGTCTGTGAAAAAATTATTTCTAATGTCCAAACTGAACCCTACTGGTGCAACTTGAGGCTGTTTGTTCCTGTTCTCATTACTCATTACTGGAGAGAAGAGATGGACTCCCATCTCGCTACAACATCTCGCTTTTTCAGGTAGTTGTAGAGAGTGGTCATGTCTCCTCTCAGCCTCCTCCAGACTAAACAACCCTAGTTCCCTTTGTCTCTCTTCATCAGACTTCTTCTCCAGACCCTTCACCAGCTTAGACACTGTCCAGCACTGTAGTGTCTTTTGTGTAGTGAGGAGCCCAAAACTGAACACATTATTCGAGGTATCGCCTCACCAGGGTTATAGCATGTATTGTATAGTATAGTCCAGGGCCATACTATATCTAGTACAAACCAGCATGCCTTTGGCCTTCTTGGCCACCTGGGCACACAATGAAGCAATGTTAATATTTTGGTTTTCTGCCTTATGTCAGAGACACAAAGTTAGAGGCAAATACTACCTTTGCAGAGGTAGGTAGAAGGGTACGTCTAGAAAGGTAGATACTACTTCTTGTATACTACAAAATATAATACAGAATAATAGTTGTTTAAACAGCAACAGAGAATGAAGTCAGGTGAAAATATAAGTCTGTTTTCTGTTCCTCATATGAAGAATTTCATTGTTCTCTATGAAAAATAATACAGAATCAACTTTGATTTCTCCCCCTCTACTCTGGCCTGATGAGGCCTCATCTGAAGTACTGTGTCCAGTTCTGGGCTCCTCAGCTCAAGAGGGACAGAGAACTTCTGGACAGAGTCCAGCACAGGGCCACCGAGATGATCAGGTGACTGGAGCATCTTCCCTATGAGCAAAGACTGCGGAAACTGAGGCTGTTTAGTCTGGTGAAGAGGAGACTGAGGGGAGATATTATTAACATTTACAAATATCTAAAGAGTGGGGGCCAGGAGGTTGGGGCATCCGTTTTTTTCTATTGTAGCTAGCAACAGGACAAGGGGTAATGGGATAAAGCTGCAACACAAAGAGTTCCATTTAAATATAAGAAAAAGCTATTTACTGTATGGATGATGGAGCACTGGAACAGCCTGCCCAGAGGTCTTCAAGACCCGCCTGGACTTGTTCCTGTGTGACCTGATCTAGGTGAATGTGCTTCTGCAGGGAGGGGTTGGACTTCATGATCTCTAGAGGTCCCTTCTAACCCTACCATTCTATAATTCTGTGAATACATTGCGTTTTGCTTGTTTGTACATCCCTTTTTCTTCAGCCTTCTGTGAACTTCTTGAAGGACTGCCATAGAAAAACGGTAGCCATGCTGGACACTGTCTTTTGTAACTTAGCTTTTAAATCAACTAGACTTGAGAATGAGCTGTGTGTACATGCCTATCCATGCTGCTTTTTGATGAAATAATGAGACATCTTCAGTCTTCTTTGGCTTACTTACAAATTCCATAAAGGATCTCTGAGAAACTTACCATCTTCACTGTGATTTTATACAGGAAAAATGAGTTAAATTAAAGTTTTATTAAATTGTCTCAAGTTCACAATGTATCAAAATATATTAGACTTAAAATGTTATTATATTTATAAACAGTCAAAATATATTTTAAAGAAAGAACTATTTCTTATAGGAAGATAATTTGTTTAAAGTACTGTTTAGATGAATATACCTGCAATTTGCACCTAGGTGTTTTGTTTGTTTTTTTTTTATCTGTATTCTTAATGGAATCCATAGTATACAAGAATCCTTCTACGTACTCAGTTTTATTTTCACTTTATACCTCATTTATTTTTACATAATTTGGAAAAGAACTTCTAAATGTAATGGAAAATTATGCAGATTGAACATTCTAATAATATTTGATTTTTGTTTCAGAGCAAAGTAGAAGAGATGATCTGGAAGCTTTAGGTCACATGTTTATGTATTTTCTTAGAGGAAGCCTTCCATGGCAAGGTTTAAAGGTAGATCATCATCTTTTCTTCCTATGACCTTTTTCTTTTTGAAAGTTTATTTGCAAGCTGTATAACTTCAAGCTTGCTTTGTTTTTTCTGGCTTAGGCTGATACATTAAAAGAACGTTACCAGAAAATTGGAGACACGAAACGAGCAACACCTGTAGAAGTATTGTGTGAAAACTTCCCAGGTAATGTCTACTGTTAATAAAAATATTGTGTATTGTTATAGAAAACAAAACTAGTGTAAACACAAGAATTATCCTTTGAAGCTGCAGTAAGCTAACGCTAGTATTCTTCCAAGATAGTTTCTTCTAAAATGAAACATTTTTAAAATTATGATACATATTTTTACAGTGATCAACTAATCTTGATTCTTCACACACAAAATTTTGCAAACTTTCTCAGCTATAATCTGGTATCACATCCCTTTTTCAAAAAAGCTGCAATAAGAGCAGCTTCAAAGAATATTTAAAATAACTTGAAGATAAGTTTCAGACATCACTTCTAGCTCACCTTAAGTGCACAAAGAATCAGTGAAGTACTCCAAAATATGATCTTTTTTAGAAGTCAGACAAATAGCTTTGGAACAAGGAATACACACATGTATATACACACAGTTTTGCCAAAATGAAAATAAACACCTTGAAAAGTAATCACAATTATCATGAATAGGTAAAATGCATTTGCTGCGAATTCACTTGCAACAAATTGATCTGATTTCCCTTAGAAAGAAACCCCTGTCCCTAGTGAGCCTTGTGGGCAAGAAGCAGGTGTTTTACATCATGAAATCTTAGTACTTTAATGCTTTTTTTACAATTGCTTTTGATGCTTTTTAAAATATTCTATCAAGCAATCTTAAAAGTATAATCAAGAGCAATCTGCTATGGGAAGAAAAGCATAAAACAATTTGAAGTACTTGAGTACATTATTGCCAAATTGAAAACATGAAACATGAACAGCTACTTGTGCTGGATTTGTTCAGTATTTCCAAATGCCTTGTATAATTGAGCATGTTTATTAAACTTGCAAATGTTAACTTGAAAATTTGTAGGTTTGATGGTGGAGTTGGAATGAAAAGATCCGGACAGATTACAATTACAATCTTAAAAATATAAAATACAGGTCAATAAACCCAAATGAAGTAACTTCCTTTCCTCATTCTTAGGTAATGACTCCAAGTCAGTCACAAAGTAAATGCAGGTGAACTGCTATGTTTTCAAAAACAAATAAACAAGCAACTACCCCCAAATGAAATTGGATTAAATAGACAAGACTGTTGTAGTTTCACCCCAACTGGAAACTAAGCACTAAGCAGTTGCTCACTCTGTCCCCTGCCATTGAGGAGAAAAGTAAAACTCATGGATTGAAATAGGAGTTCAAAAATTAGAATAAAATATAATAATTGTAATGAAAATAAAGATAATGAAGAGAGTGTATTAAAACTATGGAAAGACAAATTATGCGCAATGCATTTGCTCACTACCTGCTGACTGATACCTGAGCACCTATCTGCCATTCCCTGCCAACTCACCCCATTTCTATACTGGGCATGATGTTCTATGGTATGGAATAGCCCATGGGCTTGTTTGGGTCAGCTCTTCTGGCCATGCTTCTATTCAGCTTCTTGTGCACTTGCTCACTTGCAGAGCATGGGAAACTGAAATCCTTCACTTGAGATAAGCACTACTTAAAAACAGCTAAACCAGCAGTGTATTATCACTGCTATTCTCACACTAAATTCAAAATGCAGCCCCATACCAGCTAATAGGAAGAAAATAAACCATCCCAGGTGAAACCAGGACAATGGTATAGCCTGAAAGACACATGAATTGACATTTCTATAATATTTGAATTTTGTAAAGCCTCAGCCGAATTAGTATATGTCGTGGTTTAGGCTCATCAGGGAACAAAAGACCACGATTAGCCTCAAGTACCAAAAACTTAAGGATTGCTAAAGGACAGGGAGAGCTTAATTGCCGCTTAAGGTGCAGGACAAAACAGACCAGGCTACTCGGCTTGGGGAAGAAAACAGAAAATAATTTAATACCAACTAAAAAATAAAACCCCAAAACATAACCAAAACAAAACAACACAGAATG